>OX439051.1:46277658-46292719 GCA_949317995.1 Acholoe squamosa | reverse complement strand
GGACACAACATGTCCCTTGTGGTTTAAGATGTAAGAATGAAAGAACTCTATACAGGAACAAGATTATCCATTCCTTTAGATAAAAAAAGAAATCAGTTGAGAAAAGTACTACATGTACATACTGGGAAACACACTGCATAGTATTCCTTGCAGTCTAAAGCCTGGGTTTCGCTCAATTCCTTTTATAAGAGTGGGGAAAGATGCCATATTGATGCACCATAAAGCAACATAAGATGAACCACCAAGAGGTTGCCACCACATTGCTACAAGATATGTTTTTTAAATAAATCATCTGGAGGGCATTTAAAAAATGAATGATTCTCTATCAGGTTGTTCTTGCACAGGTTTGTTCAATTCTGATTAGAGCAAAATCCATCACTGTCTACTCCCTTCACTGGAGCAATGTGATAAACCAATCTCATATCTTTTAACTAAAAGCATATGCATCTTATCACTAGCAGATAAGCTCCGATACAAGTAGATGTTGGCATCACATTTTTCAGACACTGAAAACACCCTACTGGTTATTATGGGAACAGTGGACTCCAGGAGGGTGTTGCTCCTATTGTAAAAAGAGCTGTGAGTATGTGCCCTCTTTTCTAAACAAGTCATGCACTGCTTCACCAAAGTACTTGCACTCACCACATCAGTCTCAGAAGTCGCCTGCCTTGTTTAGAACAGAGAGAGCTACACTATCAGGTACCTACTCATGTCACACACTCTATAGTATATTATACTGACTGACTTCTCCCAACTAGGTACCTACTCAAAGGCAGCTTTTTTAGCACCGTACTTGAATGACCACTTGTTAGCAACAAAAGGGACAAGTTATAGCTACATGAAAAGAAAGGACTGGCAATGAGGGCATTTTTAGCCAGCTCTTCCTTTTACTATAGGAGCAACATCCTCCAGGCCTAAGAGTGCAAACTGCTAATCAGTATAAAAGAGTTCATGAGAAGAGGCGGTATTATTGTGTAAATGTGTGACTGCATGTTACACTGGGGGTAGTCTTACATCAATATTAGACGTGGAGTCTGGCTTCACGCCAGGTGAGGCAATGCACGATGAGATAGCATGCATCAGGTCAGAAGAGGATATCTCTGTGAATGAAGATTGAATTACTCATTCCATCACACTCAGTATAATCTAAGTTAAACTTGGAATGAACCTACAATGCATTTTAATACTTTTAAAAGATATATGACCACTATAATATATGCTTCATCTAATCAAGGCATTCCTTGACTGTCAGCTAACACAATTGCATATAGAAAAAATAGTGCTCAGCATAATAAGGGTCTGGTCTAATCTTTAAATTAACTTAAAAAGTGTGATTTTCAAATTCTGTCACAAACCTTATATATTTCAATAAAGCGGTGAAATGGTGGTACTCATTTTCTAAATTGCTAAATTGATCGATGGTAGTATAGTAGGTTTCCTGGCTCTAAATTGCAGCAAAAGCCAACAATATGTGGCTTCCCTAAACCCCATACCCATCTCACCTTCCCTTCCTGACCTGTTATAATGGACACTTGAACTGTGGCCTTTGGTGGGATCAGTTTAATCCACAGTTTGTCAGGGCTAATCTCACCATGGGCCTCCAGGTTTTCTGTCCCTCTCAGGACTGGTTTATCCCCCAACCAGACTGGGGATTATCCTCCTGTTATCTCCAACTCTATCTCCTCCCCAACCACATTTATCTCCCCTGGCACCTCTCGCTATTGAGGATGTGAAAGGTATACAGATCCAAAACTAACTTCTGTCATAATAATTATATATGATTATGAATAACCTTACGTGGCAGACGAAATGGCCAGTGTTTAACGTTGTCATCTCAAAATCAGTCCATCATCTAAGATGATTCCTCCATTTACCAGATATAATTACAAATTTCTTTTATCTTCGCGCTGTAATACACAGACTTGTTTCAAATATTATATGTTATATTAGAATATTCCAGAAAAAGACTGCCACGGTTACCAATACTTAGTGAATATCACTGACGCAGTGGTAGTTAGGGGATACACCACCTTGCTTCTACCACAATGTGAAACGTGCCAGCACACAATAGAACAGTGCATGTGTCATAATCTTTAAGCTATATAGACATACTGTTCCCTGAAATACGTTCTTCATATTTATCTTTCCCCCTTTTCCGCAAGATCAATTTCTCTCAGCGACCTCTAACTATATATAGAATGATTCCATCCCATTACACTGCCTATATCACAGACTAGCTATCAGGGTATCCCTGTTATTTGGCCACTGTTAGGGATTTGTATGAGGAGGGGACATAGGGACAAGAGCTACTTTAGGGACTAGATCTATAATATGCATGTACAAATAGTGGCAACTATGGTCACTATGGTCCTCTACTGAAACAGATCAGGAGGGTGTTGCTCCTATAGTAAAAGGAAGAGCTGGCTAAAATGCCCTCATTTCCAGTCCTTTCTTTTCGTGTAGCTATAACTTGTCCCTTTTGTAGCTCACAAGTGGTCATTCAAGTATGGTGCTAAAAAAGGGGGATTTCAGTAGGTACCTAGTTGGGAGAAGTCAGTCAGTATAATAAACTATAGAGTGCGGGACATGAGTTGGTACCTGGTAGTGTAGCTCTCTCTCTATTTCAAATAAGGCAGGTGACTTTTCAGTCTAATGTGGTGAGTGCAAGTTGAATGGTGAAGTAGTGCACGACTTGTTTAGAAAAGAGGGCACATACTCTCAGCTCTTTTTACAATAGGAGCAACACCCTCCTGAGTCCCTACTTCTTAGGTTGGATAGTATGTTTTGAAAGGTAATAGAAACGCACATAAAAAACATTCGAAACAGAAAGCAGATGCCTAGAAATGGATAGGAAACTCATGAAATGTCCTATAAAAAGTTATATACATGTCGTATTAATGCTGGTTCAGGAAATGATAGTAGAGAGAATATAATATATATATATATATATATATATATATATATATATATATATATATATATATATATAGAGAGAGAGAGAGAGAGAGAGAGAGAGAGAGAGAGAGAGAGAGAGAGAGAGGTTTGATATTATCTTTCGACCTTGATGAGCAATGTTTTGTTTGATATTTCAGTATATAAAATGCCAATTTGGTGTTCTGCCCTATTCTATAGGCTATTGACCATACAACATATAAGGCTGTGCTAAGAATGCACTTTAACTCACCATGTGCTCCTCCCTAACAGCTCTATCGATAACTTCCTATGCCTCACCTGCCAAACCTTGGCTCAGGTCCAGCCATTAACAATACATTATTGTTATCTAATGTTCATACCAGTCCTGCATATTAAACAATGCTATAATATAAAGCAGTTTAATAAGGTACATTGATGTGATTCTATGTGTACTTGAATTGCAGGAGATTTTAGAAACAAATAGAGGATCCTAGATTCTATTAATTAGGTCACATAGGATTAGCCCAGACTAGGTGAAAAGAATGCGAGATGAATCAATAAAGATGCACTCGCTTGTTCCGGACGGATACTTAGATTGCCTCAGGCAGAACGCCAGAAAGCAGCAGACAAGTCTAAATGTCGTCTGCCTGAGTTCCACTATAGATCACTGCTACAAAACATGGCCATATTATCTGGCAGACTTCATAAATTCCTTCTATAGATCGAAATTCATGTAGACCTACTTAGAATATCAAGAGAAATATGGGGCAATGATCTTTACGGCATATCACTGCTCTCACACCCTTTAATGTACTCTGCCTATTCCGAGTAAGCAGGTCGTCCCATGGGCGCCGCCATTACTGGAGCTTGTTACCAGCGAGTTCTACTGATAAGACCTATCAGATGGGTACCAGTCGGCCCCCCGAGAGGACCGCAGCGAATCGTAGGGATTACCTCATTGGCTAATAAATAATCCTGCTAAGTCCGTTTACATTGTTGTGATGCATGGATGCAACCCATGTGTGCGATTCGCCAGGGCTGCATTTGGACACCTTATTATATATATATATATATATATATATATATATATATATATATATATATATATATATATATATATATATACTAACCCTATTTGGATGAGACATTCTTGTAGTGTCAGTAGGATAGCTGTGAAATAGTGCTGTCAAGTGTACTAAACCTGTGCATCATGCTGACCAAGAAGTGCATCATGCCCAGACTCGCCAGCACTTCATTGGTGCATCATGACGATCCTCCAGGGGTCAAAATGCACCAACGTAGGGTCGACATGATGAGTAGCCCTGCCAAATTACTTGCTAGGGCATGTATGCATCACGATTAACAATGGGCATGACGCATTAATGCATTGATCAGCAGCCTTAAAAGGGTTAAATCCCCATTACCTAATCACGATACCAGCTATCTTACGTGACTTGTAACAGGGCCTTGGCAATTGTTCACTCTACTTTCCACAAACTATTATCACAGGTACTAGAAAAACCTGCAGTCAATCCTGCTTAGATAACAGACTACTGTACACAAACATTACCTGCAGATAAGCCATATCATGGGCTTTGGCTGTAGTTTGGGAACGTAACTTGGTGATATAGCTACTAGTGGTTAGTTAGGACAACACTGCTCAACATGAAAAGGCTGTGAAACGTTTATGGTATTAATGAACTGAGAGATGATCAGATAAATCTTTCTTTTTCAATAGATAGATTTTACAATTGAGTATTAAATCTGAGGGAAATGTGGGAAATATTACATCTGTGTAGAGAGAAATTGCTTCTTTCCATGAGCTTTCAAAATTCATCACTCTAGACCTATTTTTCTCATATATAGAAGAGTGGGAGATCTGCTTCTTAGTGACATGCAGAATAACTAAAACATGGCCCAAACATCATGAAGTGTGTGTCAAAAGGAGACCTGACATTTTCAGGTGGCCAGTACAACTGACATGTAGTAGCCACTTCAACATCATCCACCCACCTGACCACCATACTGCATGGGTGTTGTTCCTTTAGTAAAAGGAAGAGCTGGCTAAAAATGCCCTCCTTTCGAGTCCTTTCTTTTCATGTAGCTATAACTTGTCCCTTTTGTTGCTCACAAGTGGTCATTCAAGTATGGTGCTAAAAAAGGAGGATTTGAGGAGGTACCTAGTTGGGAGAAGTCAGTCAGTATAATATACTATAGAGTTTGTGACATGAGTAGGTACCTGATAGTGCAGCTCTCTCTGTCTTAAACAAGGCAGGTGACTTTTCAAACTAATGTGGTGAGTGCAAGTTGAATGGTGAAGCAGAGCGTGACTTCTTTTGAAAAGAGGGTACCTACTGAAAGCTCTTTTTACCATAGGAGCAACACGCTCCAGGGGACCTTAATGTCGACTGAAATGACAGGTTGTCTAAAAACCAGTACATTGACTTTATAAATAGCAGTAGATCTAATGCTATATTTCCATGATTATTGGTTTCTTCCTTCTTGTTTTCTCTGCTATGTACAATCATAGATTTCTTATATGTTAATACAATCTATCAGCAGAAAATGGATGGTCCCTATAATGTATCATATGACACAATATGCAATTGTAGAGTCTAATGATGGTGTGGCACATATATGAATCACACAGTATGATATAGATCATCAGTCCAGGAAAAAAGATATAGTTCTCCAATGAATAATCATAGAAGATGTGCATGCCTGATTAATTGGTCCTCATACAGGACAGGCGATTATTCAAAGGCTGCCTTCAGTGATTGAGGAATACTTTAGACTCCCTAGACCGATAATTAAAAGCTGGAACTAACTTAAGACCTAGTGTCTGAACGCTACAGAATGGCACATGATTGAACTGTCAACAATTCTACACACTATGCATTTTATAGCAGCTCTCCAACATAGTGTTCTTAATGACTGCTCTGTAATGAGAACATCCACTCAATTATTCATGAAACATTGATATCAGATTCTTTCTCTTAATGAGATCTGCCACATAAGATGACTTCAATATTAAAGATATCATAGAAAGACTACTTAATGCATCCTTACACTGTACTGACCTGTTTTGAGTGAGTGTCAGCTAGGACTTGGAGATTATTGAAATATTTAGCAGATAGTATCCCATTCTGCACCTGGTGGATATATACAGGCATTTAGAGCGACCATAAAGATCATGTGCTGCTGGAAAGGAGTGTATTGCAGGGGCAGAGAATCTTCCTCAATAAAACTGATTTCAAATCCATCAGTCTCCTTTGATATTTGATAATCGTAGTTGATCTTCTTTTTTTTTTTAATCAATTTATTGTTTTTGAAATGGCGGTCTTGCTAATATATCATTTAAGAGGAACTCTCATATGCTTACAAGTGAATTATAACATGTAGGCCATTCATCAATTGAAAACAAATGGACTAACCTGGTAACCCTCACATACTTGCCTCAGTGTGAAGGTCAAGGTCATGACACAGGTCATAGACAGGGTCAAGGCCATGTCTCATCCTTATTCAGGTAAACAGGTACATTTAGGGCATAGGCAGACAGGTGAGAAAGGTATAAATCATAACTAAGTACCTGACACTCTTATACCTGTTGTACAATGAGTCTCTACACAATTGTGGGAGCACTGTGTTTCTGGGTTAATGGTATGACCAGAATTCAAATTTACCATAACTAGATAACTATAGGAGGACTGCAACCCCAGTACCTGACCCCACAGGGCACAAATCAATTTCAGCATTGAATCAACATTGAAAACTTAAATTTACCTTAACTAGTTAATTATAATCATCAATTTATGAAAACTCAATCTATAACAATTATCGATGGTCAATATCTATCATAGTCCTTCTGAAAAGAATAGTTCTAATCCCACCACACCAAACCCCATTTACCCTCACCCTTTCAGGATTGTATCACGTCACTTCAAGGTTCATGTTCTCTGTTTTTTCACAATTTACTCAGCAGTACTGATGATTGTTTGTGCCAACACTGCATTTGTGCATCATGACTACAATTTAGGGGTACCTATGTGCTACATCAATGCATCTTGGTACCCAATGTACATAGTGCAATAAAGCACTATCTGACCACACCCCTTTTATAAACACCTGTCATACCTCACATGAACCCACCTGTGACAGTTCACACCCAGTCACACCCTGCTATCAGCATCAGCCCCCCCCCCCCACACACACACACCCTCCTGTAGGTACACTGGGTTCACCCACCTGTGGTATTTCACAGACACCCAGGAGGTCCACACCCAGGAGTAATGGGTACAAACCCCATCCACTGCCAGCCAGCACTTATCTCTAATTAACCATTTACTCTATAAGGTTTTAGAGGTGTGAATCTGACTTAAACTTTGCTACTTGTAGGGGATTTCTGTCAGCAGCAAAACCTGCAAGGACATTTTTTAATATAAAGATAGTACCATAGAAATAATCATTTTTTCAGTGGAATAGAGGAAATTGTGTACACCTCTATGCACCCTTCAATATTCAATTTAAAGAAGTGAGTAGTTGTCTTTTCAAAGTATATGCTTTTATCAACAATGGTGAAGACTGTCTACAGAACAGACTATAGCTTATTGACTCAGCCCTATTTGGTCTATACCCCTGTAGACTTACAGTACTACACCCACACCACCCACCACGCCCTCTGTGGGCGGTGTCCTGAGCTGCTCCTATTGCTGACTGAGCCACTCCCTGTTATGTTGCTGCTGGAGCTCCATGTACAGGTCTATGGGGAGCCAGCTGTCAGCTGTATTTTATACTTAATTAGTACAAGAGTATGCAGGGGCGTGGGAAGCAGTTTCAGACTGGGTGGGACCAGGGGGGTTTTCTGCAATTTTTGAACTCCCTTTGCTTGACCTTTTAGTTTTGACCTTTTGAG
Organism: Acholoe squamosa; assembly: GCA_949317995.1. Classification (NCBI taxonomy): domain Eukaryota; kingdom Metazoa; phylum Annelida; class Polychaeta; order Phyllodocida; family Polynoidae; genus Acholoe; species Acholoe squamosa. The sequence goes on along the minus strand of OX439051.1, from coordinate 46,284,894 downwards.
GAGTTGGCCAAAAGTGGGGGGACATGTACACGCCCATGGTATGATTAACCCACCACTATCAGTGTCTAGAGTAAAAATGTAATGGTGTGAACGCATTGTGACCGATGAATCGGAAATTAGAACCTTGAAATAACCGATTCTGTGCATCTGATATTGGACTAAGGATTATTCAGGCGTAAAACTTATGTGGGAAGAGCACAAGTTTACATCTTGGGCTAATTCTAAATCAATGCACTTCACATGTTCTGTTCAACACCCTTGGCGACCTGTACATACGGTGCTTTTTGATAATAAAGAAAATATTCAAAAAAATGTTCAAACCCATTTTCTGTATAATCATAAATCTAAATGTTAACCTAGTGTTGCGTTCGGCTGTCACATGGCCCTCCATAGTGAGAACTGTGGTACAACATGTACCTAGGTCCTACTCTTAAAGCTGCATTCAGTGGGCTGTGAGCACATACCGAGCAGAACGAGTAGCTCCTAGTACTGCTTATATACTCGGTCTCTGCAGCTTCAGGCATTGCTGCATAATCCATTCAGACCCATGTCACTTGGTACTAATGCCCCCATTCAGTCTCGATCATCAGGTCTGTGCCTATAAGTACAGTCTGGTGCTGTATGTAGTGGCTGTCACCATTGGCCATGCTGCTGTTGTGAGTACTGGGTGGGACATTTTGAAATAGTACAATGGTCTGAGTACCAGTTCAGATTTGACCCATCATGATGAGCAAGGTACACAACCTCAGCTGGTCTCTCAAATCAGTAACTCAAGTAGCTCATTAAAAATGGCCCACCAGGTCAGATCATATCCTAATAAGGACATAGCATTTGATTACAAACCGCTCAAGTCCACCTGAAGAACTGCTAGTAGATGTTCGAGGCTGCCCTGGTACTGGAGAATGATGCTACTCCCCACCCCTCACAGAAATGTATAACCAATAGGGGCCGGTATGATGCCTTCTGGTTTATGTTCCTTGGGAATCATGATGCACCAATGCAGTGCCAGTGAGTAGACTGCTGGTGGCAGTGCCAGTGAGTAGACTGCTGGTGTATCATGCCGATCCTTTACGAATGTACTGACTGCAAAGGTTTGGCATGATGCCTTGAATGCAGCCTTGGCACATATGTTCACCTTGGCTGCATTCTTGTATAATAACTGCAAACACATATAATTATAATACATAAGTATACCCTTCCAATGGTTAAGAATGTAATACATAAAAATACTAAGTATACCCTTCCAATGGTTAAGAATGTACACTGCAAAAATGGTGTTTAGATCCTAAACACAATTCTAAACATATTCTTGCAACGTTTTTGTAATCACATTAATTTCCTACACATGTTTAGCCAAACAATGTGCTTAGCTCAAGTGTTTAGAAATCTAGGTGTTTAGGTTTAAACTCTGTGTTTAGATATCTATGAATTTTTGTGTTTAGATGTTTATGAATTTTTGTGTTTAGATCCAAATGCTTTGACGGAGAGTTAGGGTGTGCAAGTATGACTTGTATACATTAAAATAAAAAGATGTCTTTTGTTTTCTCATTTACTGGGGAGGGGGTTATTTACATGTCAAAGTCTCCAAAGATGTCAGCCAGACCTATTTACGTGTGCATGTATGTACACATTGCATCAGAATGTTTAAATCTAAACACCTATTATTCAACTGTTTAAACTCTAAACATCTAAACATGTTTAGCGAAAATGTTTATGTAGTTAGAATAAAAGTGTTCATTTCCTAAATGTGTGGTTGAAGAGACAGCTAACTGAACTATATGTTTAGGTTTTAAACATGTTTAGACCTAAACATGTTTAAAATCTAAGCACCATTTTGGCAGTGCATGCTCTATCATCCAACTAACACATATAATATATATCAGCCAGGCTTTTTACAAAGTAACCTTAGTAGAAAGGAAATCACATAATTTATACTGTAGATATGTATGTACCTGCAGTGATAGACCATTTTTTCCTGACCTCTGTGCAGTCTGGTTGTGAAGACTGTATGACATTTTCATTTATCCTTTAAGATAGGACTACTAAACTGTAAACATGTCTGATATATATATGTACACGTACACATGCAGCTGCATAATACCTATCCTGGGCCTAGCTCTGTTGTTACCCTAATTGCCCTTATTGTTTCAGAAGATATTATTTCACTAAAGTATTGTACATTCCCTTTCCCTCCATTTAATACAGTACCTTTAGTCAATATGAAGGCTGATAGAAGAGAATTTTGGCATTTTCCCTTTAGACTATAGGCACATGGTCAGTGCTAGGCTGATTCTGACAAAGACACTAGAGGAGACAATGAAGAATCACAGACCCTATATATCTTGATACCCTGAAGAGCTCATCTCAGAGATAAGCCAAAGATAACATTATCACAGCCAGCCACTTATAATATACCATTCATAATCTAAACATCCTTATCTCAAATTGTAGCAGATTCACTGTTCAAAGTTTATGGATTCTTATCTAGAATTGTATCAACCTGGGCATGTTTTACACTTGACACATTTCTGAGGAGATAACCCCAGAAACCTTTCCCACTTGTAACTATATATATATATATATATATATATATATATATATATATATATATATATATATATATATATATGTGTGTGTGTGTGTGTGTGTAAGGTCAGAATGGAGAAACAGGTAAGAGGATGCTGGATGTGTTAGGCCAGAAAGGCCAAAACAATGAGAGGCTGAGAGCTATGTTTCATGAGATCTCACTCTTTGCATGTGATGAAAAAAGAAGAGTCCATTGTAGAAAGAAATATATCATGATCTCACAGCTCCCCCTCCCATCAAATAAAAGGGGGGGGGTGGTGGGGATAGAGCAGGGCATTTGAATTCTGTGTACAGTATAGGTACCATCGGGAAGCTGAGATTACCATCAATGGGCTTTAGATCTCTCATACATGTATAGACTAAGGAACGACCTTTATATCTGGTTCATATAGATTAAGTGATTAAATGTACGGATATTTCTTAGGTGCAATACACACTTAGCCTGGGCAGTGGTCAGGGTCTCTATCTACCATCTTAAGGCCTGTCTCTTCAGTTCTGGCACCTGAGTTCTTGTCTAGAGCTTCCCAATTCCTTATTATGTGTACGTGTACATGTACGTGTATCACCTGAACATGTTACCTGAAGCATGCCTTGTATCTGTCTTGGCCTAACACCATTACCAGGTGTGATATGTAACTACCCGGTAGCTACCTGTGCTCAGGTGAGAGACTCATCTCACCACCTACATGCTCCTAACCCACTCACCTGCCAGGATGTCCCTTTAAGGACTGTATAAAGCCTTCATATCCATTGGTCGCTTTGGTGCACCAATGCAGTGCCAGTAAGCCTCCTAACCAGCACTGCATTGGAGCATCAAACCATGTTGTATCAAGTGTAGGATTGGCATGATGCATGAATGAAGGACATGCGAGTTACTCACAAACGTGTCTCAATTCCTGCATATTGTAGACGAACAGGTATAGCATATTAAGCATTACAGAAGCCTTAATAGGCTAGGTTTGGATCCTGCAATAACTCTCCAGATTTGCAATAGTGCATCATGCTGACCCTTCAGGAATGTATCACCCCTGTAGGGTCGGCATGATGCTTTAGAACACGCTGTGGCCCCTTAGAGGGTTAATAGGCACAGTAGCATCCCCACACCTGACAGGCACAGACATCCTTACATAATACACACCTGTAATAACATGACATAATGTTATACCTTAATTCAATAGGCACCAGAATTAATTTATACAGAATAGGCCTCTCGATGTACCAGGGGGAAATGATAATATGAAATAGGTTGGATCTGTTAGTATAAGTAATAACACAATATTTTATCTCATATGATAATATCTATAGCAGTTACATGCTTACAACTCTAGATTCGCCTGGTTGGCTGTGTCAGGTTTCTTTTTCGTCTTAAAGTATGGGTATTTGGATTAAGAGAAATCTTGTGTTGTAATGTTATCCATAATACACCTGCAGCAGACCCCCATTTTCAAGAGCTACTCATGGCGTGCCGTGAGCTACTGACTCAGTAGCAGCATGACCCCCTTTAGCTTTCTCTTCCATCTATTCCTCCCAAACATCCAATCCCTTATCCCCCCTTCCCTCTATCCATCTATCATCCAATCCTTTCTATCTTTCTCCCCTTTTCCTCCTCCCTCACCCTTCTCCCCTTCTCCTCTGACTTCTCTTCATACCTCTCCCTTCTCCCCCTCCTTCTCTCCTTTCCCTCCCCCTTCTCCCCTCTTCCAGCCTCTCCCTCTCCAGTCTCTATCTCACATTAATCCATCACTACTCTGTGTGAACAGGCAGCACCCAATGCCTTAGGCGGCTTCCAGGCTATGTCTCTACTCCTAAATCCATCCCCTCTGGGGACCTGCTGTTTCCATGCCCATATTTAGGTACCTGGTCTGTATCTGTGGACCCGGTGAGGCTTCATCAACGCACCTCACACCCTGCACCCATACAATACCGAGTATCCAGCTATAGATATCTCCATCATATCACAATCGTTATCAATATTTTATCATAGATAAGATCGTATACATTGGCATCTCCGCCGTCTTTCCAATACCAATATAATTTCCGACTGTTTTACGTTAATTACTCGAAGTAGCCTACATGATGAACCATAGATCCAATATTTTAAGTACAATTTTAGTATTTTAAATCCCCAGTCTGGTGCATAGACCTGTAGATCCGCGGGCAGAATACTATAGATCGGGACAGGCGCACTCAACTCGACTCAAGCAGCCTACAGAAGGAAAATGTCTGCTTTTTAAATTATGACAAACCAGACGACTTTTATCAAACTGACGACTCTTATATCCTACCTCAGTGTTCTCCAGGTTCCCCCTGTGCTGTCCAAGCCAGGGCGTCCTCCTGGCAGTCCTCCTAGTGGGGTGAGGGTGGAGGTGGTGAGAACCGACGTTCTCCAGGTAGCTCCGGCAGTACTGTGAGCGATAATACAGGGACTTGGCGCATCTCACCGCCTGCCCAGCGCCGCCCGCCGCCTCGCGCCGATCCGCGGATAATGATGGCTGCTGTGCGTTAACACTTTATCGACGTTCTTATCGGGCAAAACTGTCCATTTCATGTCATTTGTGGTGGTATTGATAGTGCTTTGTTTTGATATTTAACAATGCTCCGTAGCATTACTAGTATAGGGAATCATCAGAATTTGTTGGTTTTTTTTTTCACTTACGGGTACACCATTTTTTAGTGGATAAGCTAAGATAAGCTATCAGATTAGGCCTAAGCCATTCTATTTGAGAAAATAATACCATTTATTGTGAAACATCTACTCTCTTTTTGTCTTATTTCCAGAACACTAAATCGCTGTCTACTAGAAATAAAATGCCTGAAAGTAGGCATAGAGCATAGTCGTATGTAGGAGTACCTATTCTGTGTTTAGCGCGAATGAGTTTATTATTGATATTTGATTGGAGCAGGCGACAAAGAGTTAATCTGGGTCAGGTGAACGCCGCGTCTCTCTGAGAGATGCAAAAAGCCGCCGACAGAGGGCGCACGCGACATCCGGGCTGCAAAACACGTCGGCGCATGACAGAGATAGCAGCATTAGACTTGCTGCAAATCTCAGGATGATATTAAATGTGAAATATCGAATTCAAATTATAGGACCTACAGCTTTAAGATTGATCATAATGGGCCTAATACAATAGTTGCAAAATCATTGACCTGCATCCTAGCTCTCCAATTCCTACTGCGAGAAATATTGTGCTGGCAATAATCGTTCCTTAGCACTAAGAAGGGAATTTGTTACAGATCACTAATTTATTAGATTCCAATAATTGTAATATGTGATATTATGTATGATATAAATCTATGCATTCGACAAGGGGTTAGTGAGTGGGTCTTATGTGTCCCAATGTAATAGGGGATGGGTGTCTACGCTCCCTATCACCTGCAAATTTGCACACACTCTTCCTATTACACAGAATCTTCCTGTCGCCAGGCCTCTATAATAACCCGATTATTAGCTTCATAATGTTAAGGGATGGAGCAAGACTAAAGGCAGTGGCGATGGAAGTCTTGGATATTTGGTTGCAGGGCGACTGGGTGGCTTCACCAGTGCCCTAAGTGGCAAGGTAGGCCAACTAGTGCTATGAGGTGGGCATGCAAACACAGCCCTTACCTCACCTAGCAGTTAATTTAACGATACAACCCCAGGGTTTGTAGATAGCGCTAGAGATAGGGGCACTGGGAATCTGGTGCCTCAGGATCAAAGAATGATCCAAGTGTATAGGAGTGAACAAGTTCACCTAGTTGGGTGGCTTTTGGATGTTGTTTTTTGTATGACGATCCATGTATATAATAGTGAGCAAGTTCACCTAGTTGGGTGTTTTTTTTTGGTGTTTTTTGTTGTATGCTTAATTAACCCTATATTATTATTGTAGGACCCCTCTCACAGAAGAGGGGTGCACCTTATAGGTGGGGCAATGTTACATTGAATTAGTACTGAGCTGCATGGTCAAAATCAGTCGCTGGCTGCGCCTTATAGGATTGGCTTCAGTTCAGTATAATGAAGTATCAAATTGAATTGAAGTCCTCAGCACTTGGTCCTAGAGAAACATTGTGTTGTAATGTTATTCAATATACACCTGCAACAGATCTCCATTTTTATGAGCTACTCACGGCACACGCTGTCAGCTACTGACTCAGTAGATCTATAGCAGCATGACCCCCTTTATCTTTCACTACTCTCATACCCCTCTCCTTTTAGTGTGCGCCCTCTCTCTCTCTCTCTCTCTCTCTCTCTCTCTCTCTCTCTCTCTCTCTCTCTCTCTTTCGCTCTGTCTCTGTGTCTGTCTCTCTTGCTCTCTCTCTCTCTCTCTCTCTCTCTCTCTCTCTCTTTTATCTCAAATCCCTATTTTCTAAAAAGTTATAAAAATTAAAAATAACGGGGAAAAGATGTCAAAAGATCCAGCCTATCAACAATTCATAGTGTTTAAAACAGCCCCAAACCCTATTGATATGCTAGGAGTTTTCTTTAATTACTTTCTCCATGTTGTTTTTGCTGTAACCATGACAATCGTAGACACTAACCTGACGTCACGAAGACGTACAAGACATTCATGACGTGTGTGCCCCCCTAGCGTCAATAATGCATGTGTAATTACCAATACCATGGTCCACATACATTTATTTGCCAACACTGAAAACAAGGCGCAAAATGAA
>OX439051.1:46052658-46272658 GCA_949317995.1 Acholoe squamosa | reverse complement strand
CACTGAGCGTCCATTGTTGTATCAAGGCGCCAGCTAATCTGCAAGTGTAAAAGGACGCCTTTGATGTCAGCGAAAAGTGTCTTCTTTCTGGATGTCCAATAGAATACACTAAAAAAAACATGTAGAACTGATAAGGTCTTCTGAGTGGCAAGCATAAAATAAACAAGTTAAAAGCTGCTAACCCAACGAGTCAGGTTTGGTCCAAGGCTTTCATATTGACAACTTTTGATAACCAAGGTGGATTTTCTAACAAACAAGCCTTGAGTGACAACCCCTAAAGTTGTCAATTAGGAGACGCTTTTTTTTTCAAACAAGCAAGCCACTCTGATAATTTTAACTTGTTGCTTTTGACGACTTTGAATTTTTTATCTAGGTTAGTTACCTAAGAATTCCCAGGAACCCTATACCTTTTGAGTGTAGGGGTATGACAGAGAGGGTGGCACAACTGACATTCTTATTGAAATACAAGAGACCTCTCAGCACAGCCTCACAAGTCTAAGTGGCTCTCATGGCATTCTACCTTCAAAATTAATTCAAGCGTTGAGATTTAATTTTGTCTGACTAGAATTAGTCCTTATAACAAGTCCAACGGTTCAGATGAAGATGTGACCTTTAACCTAATATCACATTCACATTGTATAAAAATCGAGATTGCTTCAGGCCTGTCCAGGTCTCAACCGTCATTCATGAAAAGTATGTTTTGGCTTCAATATTTACTCAAAATACAACACAAAAATACTCACTGTCTGTGACAGTTGGTGCTGTTGAAGGAGGATTATTTGATAAATTAGTGATGAATTGGTAATTAACTTTGACGGCTTAGAACTTTGGCGCGACCTTTTGACCTTTCGCACACACACCCTTGCAGCTGACAGATTTAATACCAATGCTGTCATGCTGGTGAGTTGTCACGAAATTGAGTTCCTGTTTAGCTCAAATCAGTTTTTATTTTGAACATGTACTTTATTTAATTAATAGGAGTAGAATGGGTGAGTGGCGAGTAGAGAGATAAAAGTAGGCGTGCTGAGTGCTTAAACGAGAGGGGGGGGAGAGATGGGGGGTTGAGAGGAATCTTCCATCTGTCTAATATAGGCATGTTATATATCAAAAGAAACATAATTTCAAGGTGAATCTGAGAGGATATGTGCCTAGAATAGTCCGTCAATATATAAGGGAGTGGTAGTTATTTATCAACAGGGTGGGTGGTTGGTTTGGGGGGCATAAAAATTTAGGAGCCCCCCTGAGGGGGGTTCATGCTGCTCTGAGGTTAGGGACGGGGCATTTATTGCCAGGTGGGGGGGGAGGCTTGATGAGTTTTGGTGGATCAGCAGATTTTTTCAGACACCCCCCCCCCTTCATTATGACAAAAAGGATTGTTGTGACCCCCCCCCCCCCCACCAATAACTGATTTTGCAAAATGACTCCCCCCCCAAAGAAAAATTCGACACATATGGAATGATGCGTCGTGATGGGTATTTGAATTGTCCATATTTATTTTTGACCCCCCCCCCCTCAGTATGAAGGATTATTGAGTGTTGCCCCCCCTCCCCCACACCAAGGGGCTCCTTTTCAAAACGACCTCCCCCCCCCCCCCTTATATCTAACAAGCCCCCCCCCACCTGCCAATAAATGACTCGTCCCTTACATGTAGGATGCAGCGTGTACCTATTGTAGCGATTGGGGTGACCCCTAGCATTGGTATGTGTAACTAAGGGGAGAGGTGAGTGTACGGGCAGTGGCCGTGTACATGTAGTGAACAAGTAACCAATGGATAACTCATGACGAGTGTGGGTTAGTGAAGGATAATGGCACGAGGCCGTAGATCCATTGACTACTTATTTTATACCACGTAACCAATAAATAATCAATATTATACCAATAAATTCAAGTTGAAAACAAAAATTATTCCCCCTCCCTGGGACTCGATGCCAGCCATTGTGTGTACACGATTGGTACATACACCTCCTCGCCCGGCAGCGGACAGCGACAGCCCCCGTCTTGGCTAGCCTTGGCAGTGGCACACAGCGAAAAATAGTGTACATACACCTCGTCGCCCGGCAGCGGACAGCGGCAGTGCACACGGCGAAAAAAGACGCGAGTGACGCTTCTCGCTGTTATGTTTGTGTAGAATACACCTCCTCCCCCGGCAGCGGACAGCGCACACGGCGAAAAAAGATGCTTCTCGCGGTTATGTTTGTGTAGAATACACCTCCTCGCCCGGCAGCGGACAGCGTCAGCGCACACGGCGAAAAAAGATGCGCCCAAACCGGGGCTCGATCCACGGACCTGTCACGGCTGAGTGCAACGTGCTAACCGCTAGACCACCGTGTCTCCTCCTTCTGCGCCCGGCAGCGGACAGCGACAGCGCACATGGCGAAAAAAGAAGCTTCTCGCGGTTATGGTTGTGTATAATACACCTCGTCGCCCGGCAGCGGACAGCGACAGCCCACACGGCTTTGTATCATATCCAGAGGTGGTTCGAACCGAGCATTTCTCGTCAGTCCACTGCATAGGGAGTTGGACTAGGAATCTTAAGTTGCAGGTTTGAGCCCTGCCCTGGTCAAGTCTATCATGGGTTTTAACATGTAACATATGACATGGGAGGACATGAGAGGCGTGCGGCTTCCATGGATAACCGCACGCCTTCCAAAATCGATGGTAAAGCCTACAGGGTGTGCAATATCGACAGATATGTGGATGGGAATAGACCCCAAAAAGCACTGTGTAAGCCAGAAATCGTGGTATAATCAGTGATATTCAATGTATAGCAACAGAAATATATGTCGGGTAACCAAGTATATAAAGATAAAAGATTTCAATTTATAACAGCCTGAGCCACATAAATATAAAGTGTATTATGAACAATATAGGATTAATCACGGGGATGTAAGTCAGAGTGCATGAAAAATTCTGAATATACGCAGAGCAGTTCCGAATTCATCTTGAAATACTACAAAAAATGATCTGAGAAAAGAAATTTGAGTAATTGCGTAGATATCGCATACTCTAAAAATTCTGAAATCAGACAAATTTCAGAAGACTTAGGGGAAAGTTGCCTAATTTGGACCCCCTAAGAACTTTTTCCTGTCCAGTGATTATTTCTATGAATTTGAATGTAAAATGTATACATTTTGTGATGGTACCTTATAGCTTTATGGTCATAGCATAGAAATCTAGGAATTTGAATTTCTCTAGTCAGGGTGTGCAATTAAAAATGAAAGCCTAATGGTCCAATTTAGGCACCTGGTTGCCTAAATTGGACCAGTTAGTATCCTAATTTGGACCAATATGCACTATTGTTCTGTATTTCCTTATACTTTCATTATATTGAAAATTATATAAAACTAAGGAACTTTTGATATATGATATCAGATGTCCTCTTAGTGTTTCTATCAATATCCTGTGAATTTGCTCTGTATTGGAGTAAGAAAAAGGTTACACGTTGATCCAACTTAGAAAACTGGGCATAGGCCCCACCGGGTGGTCCAATTTAGGCAACTAAATTGGATCCAATATTACAACTATGGTCCAATTTAGGCAACTCAAGCTGGTCCAATTTAGGCAACTTTTCATCTTGCTCATTGATAATTTGTTTTCTAAAACTTGACAATGGTTTTTATCAAATTTCATTTTAGTCTAAAAGTATAATATGACATCTAAAAATTTTAAAGGATTTTGAACAAAAAAATGTTGCCTAGCAACCAGGAGGGCTTAAGTATGTGGTGACGCAAATAAGATCAAGAGGTCCAAAAACCATTTTCCACGAAAAATGTGTATAAAATTACAGAAAAATTACATTTTTGGAAGTTATTAGGAACTTTAGTGATCTTGACTAAAAAATGGCAGCATTGGAACCTAGTTCCTATTACTGCCACTAGGGGAAACAAGGGTGGTCCAATTTAGGAGCCGGTCCAAATTAGGCAACCTTCCCCTACATAAATAAGCAGAAAGAGAATGATCTTTCCAAAAAGTGGTCTGCCATTTGTGTACCTCTATTGGTGTTGTTACTATGGTCCTGTGAAAAAAAATAATCCTGTTTTGCTAGGCTCGGTCGGGTAACTGGAAACAAACTTTTTTTTCGCCTTAGCCATGTCCAAAAATTTGGAATGCAAGACTTTCTTGAGTACATGATACCGAATCATTTGACACTTTTCATCTAATATGTCTTATAGACATGGGAAGATGAACAACGATGCCACTTTAACGGCCAGTAAAATAAGATTTCTCAAAAGAAAAAATAAATTTATGGGAAGTTAAGGATATACAGCCCCTCTTGCAACTGAAGTTGAAAATCCTAGGCACTTTTCTGAAATAACTGAGGTGATATTCTATCGAGCTGTCACTTGGCTGTCAATCGACGGTCAAAACATGCCCCATTATCGCTCAATTTACTGTCACTCTATTCGCTCTCACCAGGGGGCTCTGCCAGACGACGATTCTAAGTGATTTCCCGCCAAGGCTCTCTTTGATCTCGAGAGACTCTGAAAAGCGATGACTGCGTCTTTGCGCATGCGCAGGTGTGAATAGAAAAGGCCCCGGATGAAAAGGGGTTCTTCAATTGACCATGTGATGAGTGGTAGCGTGTGTCAGGGCACAAAAGCCTGGTAGCCGCCATTTTGGGTGGTTGTGAAGTTAGGTGTGGCAGGTCGGTATGCTGGAGAGTGGGTGGAGGACAGGAGATCTTTGTAAATAGATAGTCCTAGATGGCAGCTAAGTAGGGGGGGGGGGTCTGGTGGGTTATATACTAGTAGATACAAAAGTCTCAAGGATTCCATAGGTTGCACTAGATGTCACCAGGCCAGATGGGAAGACAGCCTTGAGTATATCAAGAATATCTTCATTACTGCACCACTGCCAAATCAGACATAGGCTATTCAAAATCATACTGCCCCCTTCTCTCGCCCCCTTTGACGAATGGCCCTGTACATAACTCCCTACCCTTTTCTACCAAAAATAATTTGCCTTCTACCTACACAACATCGCTGTGTCCTTAAAAGAATGGATAATTTAGATTATCTCATAATTTCATCTCTACACATTGTATGCCATCACTATCTTCCCAGGTGTGATTTTGATGTAGAAAATTATGACGTTTACATCCGTTATCCACATCAATTCTAAAGGCCTACATTGCAATTGGATATGTCACTCATCACCAGAACATGACATTAGAAACATTAGAAATTAGCAACTATACGAACAACAGGACAATGGAGAACGCTGCCAGCAAGCCATTACAAAAGAGGGTATTAGAGTCATATTTACAAAACCGGCCACTAGGGGTCTCTGCCCACATTCCTGCACAGCCCCGCCCTCTGGTAGCCACCCCGTTAACGACATCCGGGTACCCTGCCCCTGACTTCCGGTTACTATGGAAATGTTTTACACAGACCTCACCAGACCCTTCCCCCCAACCTCTTCTCTCCTTTTTTGTTTCAGTACAAATTTGCTGGTTAACCAAAATGTCTGAGATATTAAGCTATTAATGTATGGATAACCTAGGACGAGGTGAGGTTTGCTGTAAATAATCGCCCGACCTCTCAGCTGGAGGGTGATTATTTTCAGCTAACCTCACCGAGTCCTAGGTTATACATGCATTAATGCGTTTATCGCACTTATTCATCCATTATGTATTAATTTCTTACCTTATAACCCAAGAATTAATCCATGAGAAGACATTTTGTAAGTGCATGCGATCCGCTCGGTTTACCAAGCCGTCGTGGCCATTTTGTCACTCTGCCCGACATACCTCCACCTTTACACACATTTTTCAGGTATAATCCAAGCGTGCCAAGTCCTGTACTTCTAGCACCGCCAAATATACGATCTCTTCTTGGTGTTTGCCTATATTTTGTATCCATTTTGTTAAAAATAAATAAGAATCCATTGATTTTCCATAGCGATCCAATGCACACGGCCCCGTACACGGCCATTTCGTCTTGTTGACGAAGCAGGGAGGTGCCCGGATGTAAAAACTAGGTCAAACATGCACCGAACAAGAAATGGCTGGACGGGGCGGGTGCCGACACGTATCGATATGGAAAATCATTGGATTCTTATTTATTTTGAACAAAATGGAGAAATTAGGCATGGCATGCCCATATAGGATATCTAACGATGTTTCCCTCTTAATAACTCCACCTTCCACCATTGGATTCTATGCTAACGAGGTCTGTAAACATCAGGTATGTTGGACAAATTTTTCAAATACTCGATGGACATTGGTTTCTACCACCGGTCGGCTTGGTATAGTGGACAGCGAGCTTGCCTCCTGCCCCAGCGGCCGGGGATCGATTCCCCTTTGAACTTAAACGGTTTTAACTGGAAAATGTATGGCGAGGGTGACTTTGTATCCTTCTCCAATTTATTAACATGTCCAGGTTCTAACCAAGATCGTCTTAGGAAAAAAAAAAGGATTCTGAGAGTGCGGTTAAACCCCGATAACGGAACGGGGTTATGACCAAAAAGGCACTGTAGGGGCCAGAATCGTGAGATAACATACATTAAGATTACCTCCTTGGAGCCCATCACAATCCTTATACACTGTTGAAGATAGCTTTCTTTAATCCTATAGGTAGAAAAGGCCAGCTCATTTAGATGATGAGCATTTTCAGTGAGCTATTCTTGAAGGGACATCAAAATGGCAGGTCGCGCAGACGACCGGAAGCAACAGGAACGCTGAGTGATTAGGCTCCATTAGGGTGCAGTGTTTGTTCCGGTTACCATGGCAACCGTCGTTAGGCCGATTACCGTCATTTGGAGAAGCTAGGGTCGAGCAGACGACTTCTGACCAGAGCTGCAGGAAATCAGGCCATTTTCCCGAAAAAAAAAAAAAAAAAAAAAAAAAAAAAAAACATTCGAAAGGGCTTACCTTCAATTCAATAGGGATAAAATGAATCGCATAGTACCAAGAGGGCTATCCAATGGACCTAAGGAATTAGGCCTAGTTGCTGTGCCACTAAACGGCAATGCTTTAATTATGCCTTTCGGTTTATGTAATCTTCCATTTTATTTTTTTTATCACAAATGTGCTACTAAAGCCTGAGTAGTGCAGGTGAAATGAACAGTGCATATTGCATAACACTGGATAATCACTTCTTGTTTCCTTTCAACCACTAAGTTAAATTTGTCAGCATCCTCAGAGAGCGAAAAATTAAATGAAAATACTTTTAAATATATATTGAAATGTGATAATGATGTTAACATCTGTAATGACAATTCCGAAGATAACACAAATTTAGTGTGGAAATAATGACTATGGGTCGAGGATGACATTTACAGAAGTGGCTTCTTACGCCTTTCCTACACATCGGCGCAATACGATACCAGCCAAAAGTAAATGACTATTCACTTTCGATGATTGCTTGAGGCAGGCAGATAATGTTTCCAAGGGCCTTTTTCTGCTTCCTGTGCCCAGAAAAAAATGTAATTTTCCCTGGCAAAGTCACTGCTAATATCCCTGGTGTCACCTTTCTTTATTAGCCTGCCAGAAATGCTACCCAGCGGGAAAACAGCAAAACACAGCCCCTGCTGCACAGACACGAGGTGGTTACAACCCAGTTCAGCTTTCTGGCCGCTAGCTGCAGCAATGAGCACTTCCGCCGTGTCACTTCCGTTCTGGGCAATTGGGCGATAATTGGGAAGCTGGAGAGCTCGTCATAGATGGACTTGTGACGTCATAATGAGGGTGAGGTGACGTCATGATGTTAGGAACACCTGTGTGGGTTAGGTAGATGGTTTATAGATCTATATACATGTATACTGTTAGTTGCTACTGTATTTTAGGAGAAAAACAGGTGTGAAAAGAATATTTGCTTCTGGTTACGTGCCATATGAATGGATACAGCAGCCTGCCCTGAGCTGGAGGCTATTGGTTTCTATAACATTAGAACACAGTACTTTCATCATCTATTTGTTGTGCTACCTCCTCCTGGACAAAACCATGTCTTAATGCTTTTATATATTCAAATGGTACCTTTGCACGATTCTAATGACATGGCTTAACCCTCTGAGGGTTGTGAAATGACTCAAACTTTGTGTTTTTAGCCTCATGATGCACCAATGCATTGTCAGCACAGTATTGGTGCATCATGCCCACCTCTCGGGAGAAAGTGCATCAATCCCATGGGAACGACAGGGTGCATGGATGCACGGGTCAATGCATCAGGAAGACGAAAGGGTGTGATGCTTTAATGCCTTATGTAGCCCCAAAAGGGTCAATATGAATGGCTCTATACAGTAGATGATTTCAAATTCCCAGGCCATCTTAAAAATATTGTATTGTAGTTCACAAGAGCGAAAGAATTAGAGATACAGTTGCACCAAGTACATCTGTTTTAATTTCCTAGATACAAAGGTATATCGACACTGATACAAAATGGTATAAAAATATATGGAAAACAGCACTTCAAATAGGATTGGAAAGGGCAATTTTGAAAATAACTCAAAGGTAGTATAAAAGCAATAAGATTGACAATTGCTGGTGGCTTCTTGCACCATTTCCATCATTTCCTGGATAAGTGCACTTAACCAGAAGCAAATATTCTTTTCACACCTGTTTTTCTTACCATAGTAGACATCAGTGTAGTTGTACCATTGTACTATATTATCTATATTTCACCTGTATTTGTGCGCACTTTTACGATAGCATGCTTTCAATACATGCTGCTTTATGACATACACAAACCTCAGGATGGTTAGGGCGTCACGACCTGCATCCTATATTTCTCAAGGGCCAGTTGTTTTCACGATTCATGATGCGGCCTTGTTAACAGCTAAGACATACCCAAAACACACAATTTCCCTTTTCGCACTGTCAGAAAATGGGTAGAAAATACAAAAGTGGAAATGTCCAAACTCATTTAGGGAAAGGCCTTTACATTGCTTTAATGCAGTATGCCCTTTGGTCACGTATGATGCACTAATACAAACTGGCGAGTAACGCCCATGGCAACATTCATGCATTCTGCTCACCCTGAATAGCTCATGCAGACCTCAAGCATCCACATGATGCTCAAACTACCGTATGGGCCTGTATAAGCGCCCAGGCGCTCATTAATTTCAACCAGGCTCTACCCCCGGCGCTTATACAAGACCGGCGCTTATTCAAGACTTAAATTATAGTGTATTTTGAAATTTCAATACTCTTGTACCCGGCGCTTATACAAGACCGGCGCTTATACAGGCCTATACAGAAAGTGCTGGTGAGTAGACTCGCCAGTTATGTATTGCCACATCATGGCGATCCAGGAACCTGTAGGCGCAATGCACCCTTGAAAGGGTTTAAGGGTTAGAGCCTGGAGATAAGCCTGAGGGGCAGAGAGGTGTTGGTGGGTCCAGCTGCCACAAATCTGATCATCATCACACACAGCCCCTGGAGCTGGTTCTGAGCCACTGGAGGAAGGAGAAGTACGAGTGTGGGTATGTGGGTGCGTATGTGACTGGGCGTGGTGCTTTGGGGAGGGGGGGGGCACTTTCCATAGAAAAATGGAGGAGCATGCAGGGTTTAGATGGGGACTACTAATTTGGAAAATAAAAGGGGGGGGGCATCCACCACATGAATATAGATGAAAGGAGGCATTGAGAAATTTGATCTAGCCCTTTAAGGGGGTCTTGGGGGGGGTGCAAGAACATCTGGCGAATCTGATCTAGCAAAATGCCGCCCTCCCCCCAATCACCCTCTGCATGAACATATCTACTCATCTGCCAGTGCCTTGTCCTGTAATAAGTCAGTTTACTCTTTTATCTGCAACACTCTGTGATTAGGGCTTTAAGCTTTCCACATACAAGGACCCAATACCATAGTGAACCTTAGATCACTGTCAACCATGAAGTAATCCCCCTTCACTGCCTACTTCCATGTTGCTATATGCACACTCTGTCCCTCCCTCTTCCCCCTCCCCTAGGGAGGGCCCTAGGTCCCGACCTTTAGACACCTGAACCTTCCACCTCCCTCCTTATACCCTGCCAACCCCGCTCTTACCATGGCAATGCTCCCTAAGTCTCACCGATCCCCGCGAGATCTCAAGGGATTGCCAGGGGACCCGCCTGGTAACCATAGCAACCGAGGAGACAAGGAGAAATCAATGTAGACATGGCGTCCATTTTGGGAGGAGGAAATACACTGTACTTCGAAATGTTGATCCTATACTGCTATTGTAAATGTGTAGGATATGGTATACATCTATAATTACAGATCAGAACCTTTGACATTTGCTTGGACCTAAAACCCCCGGGCAAACTAGTAGGTTATAACCCATCTCTTTGATAAGTAGGCCCTATAATATTAGATTAGCTAAACTGTCGTCTTCCTCATTGAGCCTACAGCTCACTTCTGCAGATCTTCAATTGACGTTGTACACAGATGAGGGATGAGGTCCTTCTCAAATCGACAGTACTATTGAAACACACGAGAAGGGACAAAAATAATCAATAGGATTTCAATCTGTTGCAAGAGACACTATTTCCCCTGTGGGGTGTTTCAGAAGCAGGTAATGTTTACAACCGGTCATAAGGAGATATGATAGCAGTTTTAATAGTGATTGGAGGATTATAACTGCATGTGTTTCTAAAGCATTACCATTACCTTACTGTGTCTATAACTATATGACTGGTGAGAGATGATAATGGTTGCAGTTGTAAGTTTAGAATCTAACAGTTTTAGAAACAGATATTTAATGTTCATTATCATGTCCGGCTTCTGAAACACCCTTCTGGCACCACCAGCTCGCCTGTTGCTATAGTTGCTGCTCATTGGAAACACTTTACATTGTCGCATATCACCGCGCTATATGCATGGCGCCGAGAGCTCACCTTCCTCGCCAGTAACGTTATCCCACGAGAAAGCATCAAGTGTCAAGCTGTGCATTCCCCTGTTGCTAAGCAACGAGCCTCATTTTGATTCGCTGTTCAAATGGAGGTATGGTGAAATGGCTGAGATCCCGAGCCTAGTCTCTTGGGCACGGGATTGCCTCTTTGGTGGTAATGTGTCCCGTTTAACAGCCCTCACACATTTAGAGAATCTACACACAGCTCTTTAGTCGTTTGCTCATGTTTCTCGCCTTAAGCTTTGCTCTTCGAAATTTATATCGGTTGACTCGCCCACTCAACCTTCAGGGAGCATTCCAGCTAGCACAACTCATGCAATTTACGCCGTTCTTTAGAATCTTACGTGAAAGGAAGATGTCATTTTCGATGAGCTGTGCTAGTAGGGATCTCTTTCTTTTCGAAATTGTAGATTTACCAATCATGTATCTATGATAATATTTAAATCTGAACCTGATAAAGTGGGTCGAATTATCAAACTTCATATATGGGGACACGGATATTTTTGGGGTACAGGAAACATGGTGGGCCCCATGCGTTCAAGGCCCGAAAAACATTGGACCTAGTGCCCGGGACCTTGTAGTCCCCGAGTGTAAGTCCCATCTCTATACACTACTGCCATTTTACCATGCAGCGATGGCCGCGCCCTCCCCACGGCAATATGGTCGATTATCAAATGTGACGTAGCCCCATTCTCTATACAAATACAAGTCATGTATTAGGGAACAACTAGATATACAGTGGAATGTAAAGGGCAGAGCATTCCTAGATATCACAATGATAAGAAACATAATTGATGATAGAAATGATATTATGACTATAGAGAAACATATATAATTCGTCTGAGTGCTAATGTTCTCTGTAAATTAGATTTCCGTGGACTCCCTATGATAAATGGCATCAATGAGGAGGGTTGCCATGGTAACGCCATAAAAATATAATATTTAACCAGCTGTAATGAGAGGGAATGTATATCATGAGGTACACCTTAGCAGAGAGCAGAGACTGGCATATAAATACATTACTGTATATAGTCTAACCTATATACATGTATGGATGTAGCGGGTCCCCTTTGGGGTAGTGGCAGGTACATTTTGTCATAGTTCTACTCACTCTCGTTGAGAATGAGTTTTTCTTTTGACTGATCCAATGACATTGCCACCAATGGTCAATTCTGAATGGCGAGATTCAATCATAACCTTTACATTCATGCTGCAAAATTTAACAGGAAGGAGGCTAGACTAGGACTTGCTTACCCTGTTGGTCTGTATGTGCCATGGATTTGAATAAGTGCTGGTCTTGAATAATCGCCGGGGATACATGTGTGTTGAAATTCACTTTAATTTAAGTCTTAAATGACCTGGTTGAAATCAATGAGCGCCCTGGCCCTGATACCCGCCTCTTGTACAGGACAATACGGTATGCTATAAATCTGCATTACACAATCATATTTATCGGTTTATCTCTGGGCTTTAAAACTTGCCCTATAGGGATGTGTGTAGTGCACATATGCGCGGGCACCGACACATTCCTCTGTGAAATTGTGTAATGTCGTTCTCGCCATGAATATGACCTTAGATGTCGAAATGGCGTTAAACATCTAATCCGACCTATAGCGGAATACATTATTGACCAATGAGAAAATTCCTTTCATTCAGTGCAGACTTTTCAGGGTGCATTACGTAATACCTGGTACCCATCAGTTCGCTGTTATCAGTCCTTATCTTGCAAGGTATCAGCTTCAGCGGGGGTCAGCCCACTAAGGAATCCGCTAACGCGGAATTACTCACTCACTCACTTGCCCTATAGGACAGATATGAGAGTGCATCCCCACTACCCCTATGGTCTAACATGTTATCTTGGGTCAGGGATGAAAGAAGTCGTGCACCATGCCGCCATTTTGTCACATTTATAAACGCCATTACCGGAAGTAGGGGCGGCTCTGTGGTGCCCTCTACATTTTGTATGAAGCTCACAAAAGTTGTAGATGTCAGTTACAGATCTCCATTGAGAGGTACCTCGCGGGTCCATTCAGTGCATTACACCCTATTATCAAATGTACTGTGAAAAATACATGTCCTAGTATCTAGGGTCGCCATTTGACTACATTAGTATAATATGATAGCTGAGTAGAAGGTATACTAGTAGATGAACAATTACAACGCCAAATGCATGTCTATTAATGTGTTCTGATCCCCCTCTTCCATAGTATACAGGACTTTGGAGTATGCCTGAAGCGGGTGTTTCACAAGAGCCAATCGTTCCTATTAATTTAAATTTTTCTTATCAGGGACAATCAGGAGCAATCGGGCAAGCTACATAATGCTTCTACCTCACAAAAATATGATTAGGGCTTATTCCCCAATGCCTCCGGATCATTTCAGGTAAAATACATTTTTCAAGAATTTCATTGGATTGGATCGGTTGACTGATTTAAATGTCACCCAATCATTTTCAATCGCTCTGAATCATGGCATTGGCTCTGGTCAGGTGATAGGGGGACACCTGCTCAACCTTTTGTATGCTGACCATCAGGAAAATCAATGAAAATATATGATGATGCGAGTTTTAAAAGAATTGTCTGATAATTAGGTCCAGTGGGTCCGCCATTGCTTGATCTGGGACCTGGCGAGATAAGCACTGATAACAGCCCATGGTTGGTACCAGGTGTTACATAATGTACCCAATAAAGTCTGCAGTGAATGGAGGCAGTGATCTCATTGGTTGAAAATGTATCACGGGTCAGCCCTATACGGACTTAGCAGGTTTAATTATTAGCCAATGAGAGAACCCCAATCTATTCACTGCGGTCCTTCGGGGGCCAAATGGTACCCATCTGATAGGTCTTATCAGTAGAACTTGCTGGGAACAAGCTCCAGCAATGGCTGCCCCCATGGGACAACCTACTTCCTCTCTATAAATGCATGTATATAGGGCTGACCCGGGATACATTATAAACCAATCAGATCATTCGCTCTATTCACTGCAGAACTGTTTGGGTACATTATGCAATACCTGGTACCCATCATGCTGGTTCTCATCAGTGCTTATCTCGCCAGGCTACAGATCAAGCAATGGTGGCCCCACTAGGCCTCCATACTAAGCCCTATCTAAGGAGGATCATTAACCCTCCCCTCCCTACCTCAGCTTCACCCAGTTAGATCCTAATTGAGGCTGGCCGGATCTGTCACCTTCCTCCACCCTGTTAACATCCAACACAGACTGCTTTATGGACATTGAGGGAAAGGCTAGTGGTAGGACCAGAAGTTGAAAGATTTAGTCATATTTACAAAGCCCCAATAGACAGGATACAGGTGTTGGTCAGACCGACGATTTGACCTGAAAAGAATATGGGATTTATCAGTACACTTCAGTGGATCATGTGGGTTGGACAAGGGGCAACTGAATTTGAGTAGAATACTTTCTCATTATCTATTGGTCATTCCACATTTTGCCCTACTTTATTTGCATATAAGTGGTTGTTTCTGACCCCAAAAATTGAGAAAAATTACTGGTGCCTGTTGTATCGTCGTTTTTGGCCTCATTCCAAGCCATGCATTGTCAATGCAGATACAATGCTTTTTTTTTTTTAAATTATCATTTTAGGTGGCTCGGTGTAACAGTCAGTACCTCAAAGACTCACTCTAGTATGTCCATCAAACAACACGTACATATACCGCCTCCTAATTCCCTACAAGTGACTGACCAACCGTCTGAGCACCCATAGATGGGGATGTGGGACAGATGACGCTACAAGACTGGAGGACATCGTCTTTATTGCTGCCAGACGACCAGTAATAATGTGTCTACGTGCACAGAACGCAGGTTTTATCTGTTCATTGCTTGCCAAAGTTGTAATGCTCCTTCTGAGACAAGTTTATATTGGTTCTGGGGATGGGTTAGTTTTCATTTATTTTATGTGACCGGGGTCCGGGGTATTGGTGAATGCAGCTTGCTCTATCTACTGCTGTGGATAGAGCAGGGAGAGATCTTTAGATAGAACTCGAATTAAGAAATGAAAACACTTTTTACCTCGCCTCCATTGAAAGTGTTGTTTTGTAAACATGGATGGAAAAATACAGGTCAAAGAATAGAAACACACTGCTGAGCCGGGCTTGGCATGTCTTTCCCTAGGAGTAGCCTAGGTCAGCCTGTGCCCAACAGGTTAAAGTGACACTGACGCTACCTAGCGCCAGGGTCTTCCACCGATACTAGCGTCGCTACTAGCGTCAGCACACGTGGCGCCATCTTGCTGTACTTTCCACCCCAACTAGGTCAGTCGTCACACTTCAGTGAACACGCCTCCAAACAACTGCAAAACAACGCCAAAACAACCAATACACACACTTCTCTGGATTGAAGTTGTAATCCCCGACCACAACACACACAAAAATTACCTAGAGAAGACGATTACAAATCACTAAAACTGAGTAAAATGCAACTTGTAGCAGACGACAATCAGAAATGAGTACAACAGGTGTAACTGGAGCTGGTTCTGGGCGCTCATTATAAGGCAATGCTAAAGTCGTACATGTGTTACAGTGAAGGCGGGCAACCAGCAAAACCGTCAATCACAACAGGTGAAGAAGAAGAAAGGGTAAGAAAAGTTACAAGTTGTATTTGTTGCAACTATTGCATTGGTTTGCATGAGACTACACCCATTTCAGATGCATTATAACTCAATACCTATAAGGAGATAGATCAGGGTTTTCATTGCGAGATATAGTCCTTAAAATAGGTTTGATTGCATGAAACTGTTAATATCGCTCACCCTTATTTATGCTTTAATATAGGCACAGTCATAAAGCCCCATACTGCAAGGGTACCCCCTGCCGCGAAATGTGTGACCTACTTTCCGCATATGGGAATTTTCTATGACATCATACCTATCATCATCCTGACCTTGTTTACAAATGCACAGGCATGGCTAGGGTACCAATGGAAAGCTATTGATTCAAGGATTCTAGTGGTGCCAAAATTTTAAAGATTAGGTAGGGGGAAAGTTGAATTGTTGGAGGAATTGAAAAATGTATTTTTTCAGAGCTTTGGTTCACACACTTTTACTGGTTTGTTCACACTATTGAGGCCATAAATTGATCCTACTCATCAAGACAAATCCAATGATGGGTCATTTGTAGCTGTGAGCCAAGGGACTCTCCTGAAAATTTTGGGTCAAAAATTTTGGACACATGACACCGGAGACCAAAGATTAAGCTCTGACCTTGACCTTAAATGACATTGACCTTAAATGACCTGAAAATGAGGTCACCTGGGCTGGTAGGGTATTTGATACACATTTATAGTATTTAAGCATACTTTTATTACCAGGTAAATTTGGTAGTCTCTTTAAATCTAGGTAGAATTTAGGTCTCGCTGAAAAGTGACCTTTGACCTTGACCTTAAATGACCTTGACCGACAGAAGGTCACAGGTGAGCTAGATCGACTGGGCATCCAACACTCATCATTAAATTTTTTATTTGAAGGAAATTGGTTAAAAATTGATAAAATGAGAACAGAAAAATGTGTTTTCACCACCAGGCAGTTATCTGTCAGCGGTCACAACGTCCTATATGCTTCACTATGAGATAATGGGCAGAATTCTCAGAGGACATAATTGTCATTTTCTCAGAAACTAAACAAGATATTGACTTGAAATTTTCACTGAATACCTATTTCAATTAGATCTATCCAGCCATAACATCAGTTTACACATCTAATGTATTTGAAAATTTTGTGACTGTGCCTATAAATTAATAGCCTTACGGTTATTATTACATGCAAATGTATGCCATAGGGGGATTCAAAACCTGTGGGGTCTTAATTGTGGCCTCTGTTGGGGCCCTTGATGGGGGGTCCCCATGTCACATGTCGATTTTAAGAAATGCCCATGTCCCATGTCACTAAGCAAAAACCCTTGTCACTAGTGTCACTAACAGAGCTAATCTAATGATGTCACCATGTCGATTTTAACAAATGGTCATGTCACTGTGTCGATTTTAGGGGTCTAGGGCCATTCTGTTACTGCACTGCGTGCGCAGGGTCTACATAGCCTGTTATAGGGAAGTGATCATTTTTTAACAACAGGGGGGGCTGGTGGGTTTGCGCGTGGACGGGCGAAAATAATTTCGACCCCCCTCTCTAGGGGTAAAATTTTTTTGACCCCCCCATAAGGGACAAAAATCGCGCGCGAACATCCCCTTTTAGCCTATAGTAACGCGCTGGGTTTTCCACTGAAAACAAATGAAATTATTTTGACCCCCCCCCACCCATCAGAGGTGTTGAAGAAATTCTGACCCCCCCCGGTCAAGAGGTTGAAAAAATTCTGACCCCCCCATCAAACCCACCAGCCCCCCCTCCCTGTTGTTAAAAAATTATCACTCTCTAGTCTAGTTGTAGGTTTCTTCTGGTTCTCTACATATAGTGAGTGAATGAGTGAT
This sequence comes from Acholoe squamosa, assembly GCA_949317995.1. Lineage (NCBI taxonomy): Eukaryota > Metazoa > Annelida > Polychaeta > Phyllodocida > Polynoidae > Acholoe > Acholoe squamosa. The sequence continues at coordinate 46,255,396 of OX439051.1, read as the reverse complement.
ACATGGTGTGTGATCATATTACTGATAGCCTATGGCATACTACGTCACATCGTGACATGGTCATGATGGTGTACGTGCCGGCTACGTGCACATTTATTCACATCTTAATAGAAATCCACCAATAGAAAGTGTACAACTACGAGACCATGTGAAGAATTGTGTACATACATCGGATATTAATCACAATAGGTTCAAGATGACACTGGATACGCTCCAACCCCAAATAATACTCACAGGCCAAACCCCTCATTAATTAAAAGTGCACAGTCTTAGAAATTGCTTGCCATCGCCAACATGAATTATCAATATTATAAATACCTACACATGAACATTCTTTTCTGTTTTATTTCCAGAAGATCCCCCAATCACTTGACCCTAAACTCCTTCCCCTTCCCTCCTCTCCTCCTTCCAACCCCCCCCCCCCTAATCTCCACTATGGGGACTAAGCCCTTGCCCCTGCCCCCTCACCTCAGTGATAAGTCCCTAGCTGGAGTCCCCACCCTGCTCACTGACCTCGGGACCCTACTGGAGGATGTTACCAGCAGCGATGTGATCTTCTTAGTAGGGAAGGAGAAAGCAGAGTTCCGCGCCCACAGACTCATACTGAATGCAAGGTAAGTGTCATCTGTTTGCTAACCTCTTAAGGAAATTGTCATATCTATTTAACAATAGGGGGAGGGTCTGACACTTTTCCGCCCGCCCCTCCCCCCCCCCCCCACACACACCTGTTCTTCAAAAAATGGCCACTCCCTAAGGACCGCATGCTGCTTCTGGGTTCATATTTCATTGATGCAGCAATTCAGCGCTGGTAGGTGACTTTCAGGTTTACAACGTCATTAGACTTACTGAATACAACTTCAAAAGTATCACAAACGTATTTGAGTGTATCCATGCTAATGAAAATTGGCCCTGAAAAGCCAAGGTTTCCTGTACAAATGTTCCCTATACTTTGCAGTTGAAATTGTAGGGTTCCAGATGGTAATGTAATGTTTACAACGCATTAAGTCCTCGATAAGAGCTATCTATTTACATACCCAGCCTATATGACCTGAAGCTAGCCTAATGATATGTGATTCTTCCCTGTAATAGCTGCCTACGGTGTTCAAACATTATGTCCTACTCACTGACATCTGACATAGAGGTTTTGTCTTCATGGTGCCTGGAGGTCCTACTCACTGACATCTGACATAGAGGTTTTGTCTTCATGGTGCCTGGAGGTCCTACTCACTGACATCTGACATAGAGGTTTTGTCTTCATGGTGCCTGGAGGTCCTACTCACTGACATCTGACATACAGGTTTTGTCGTCATGGTGCCTGGAGGTTTTTGTTTTTCCCTGGTAAATCAAATCTAAGGACTACATTCATGAACAATAATGACTCCCTTGTGGTTTACACATTTTATACATCCCCAGGGTCAAACCGATAGCATGATGCATGACTATACCACAGCATGTAGACCTGCAACTTCACAGTAGATCTGCCATGACTGCTTTGGTGCATCCTGATGGTAAATGAACAGAAAACTTGGGGTGTCATGGGACCTTTAAAAGGTTAACTCTAGGGTCATAAAGTTTCCTGTACCTGAGCGAGCTCAGCCTTCCACCAGGTCTACCTGCTCTCACATAACATTCACACACCTGTGGGGGCCTGTGACGTCACAAAGGTCACCAAAAGGTCAGTTAAGGTCAGCCAGGTCACATGGCTTCACGCGGCTGGTGGTCGCCATGTTGAACAGTGGCTATAGTGAGTGCCAACATTGTTACAGAGGTAGTCTGTGTACTGCCAGCATTGTCCTCCCTACTCTCAGTCCTACATCTGATGCTCCTATCAGGCAGTGGGAGGTGTAGGTGTAAAAATGGCCGTAGTCACATTATATGTGGAAGTGCATTGGGGCTAGTATATTCCAATCCATATGTAATGTCTATGTTGCAATTCGGATGGAATCATTTATAATCTCTTGTTAATGAATGTCAGTGTCTTCTTTTTTTTCTTTCTTTCATCTCCAAAGCTTTGTACGTGAATATATATATATATATATATATATATATATATATATATATATATATATATATATATATATATATATATATATATATATATATATAGGGGGTAGCAAAGGCTTAGCTGATTTTCTGACTGGTAGAGGATGCTCATGGCACAAAATATGTTAAGATAAAAAAGGCAGGGCTATTTGAAAGTATATAAGAACAAGTCAGTCATGGAATAAGACTGGTTGATCAGTGATTTTTAAACTCATTACTATCATTGCATGGCTGAAGCGAGCCAAAATAATCACTTCATATAAGCCCATGTAGAAATTTAAGAAGAGAACTTGTAGGGGGACCAATCCTACACAATATGGGGAAAATCAATTGCTGGAATTTGGGTGGCTTTTGTGTTTTGATGAGGGCGGCAGATTTTTGGCAGCCCCTCGTGCCCGGCCTGACTCAGCTAGGGGCTGTGGCTGCACTGTGTGGTCTGGCAGCACTGGTGACAACTTTACCCAATAAGTGCCACATATCCACTATATCATGCCCATTGGTCGTTATAATGCATTAATTAATATAGCCGTGGCGAGTAACTCACCACATGGTCTACATTTCATGAACCATGCTGACCCATGAGGTGTGTCTCAGCACCAAAGGGCCTCCATGATGCTCCAATGCAGAGCTGGCGAGTCTACTCGCCAATACCGCATTGGTGCATCATGATTATAAGGGCATATGAACCTGGAGACATCAGCTAACCCTTAAGGGCTAAGGTCAGCTTGCCAGGGCCTTTGGGTGGGGGATGAGTAGTGGACAGTTGGGTTAGGTAGAGTTGTGTGTTCGTGTGATGGTGGAAGGGGTGGGGTGGGGGTAGTAGTTATGGTGTACTGTCATGTCAACTGTAGTATTTGTTATACTTATACAATGTACATGGAGAGACCAATAGTCACCAATGTCACACTGTACTTGGCTGTAGGATGAAATTAAATACTGCGAAGTTGTAGCTATTTTAGGTTGATACAGTATAACTAAATGTTAAATCCTTTGGTCCTCTGTAATTCCTTTTTTATTAGTTTTATTACATGTATATACCAGTTTTTTTTAGGTTCATTGGGTCTGTACTATAGATCCATGGAGACTCTTCAACCTGGGAACAGTGATTTTCTTTCCTCTGTGATTCTCCAATGTTATTCACAAAAAGAGGTAGGGACCATACTATAGTATTGCCCTAATTATGAATAAATAAACAAATATACACACAGCCGAATAGCACCAGTACGCATATTCACCAAACCGTCAGATCAAGATTGCTATCAAAAATTCAAGAAAAGAAATTACTTCATATCATGAAACGTAAACACAATAATTAAACTCAAAATTGATTTAGGAAAAAAGAGATGTGCAAATCAGATGAACAAAATAGGAAAGCTGTCTCTTCCAGAATGAGCCAACCCACACAACAGATCTAGCAAAACAGAAAAGGCAAGATTGAAATTATTCATCTAACGTCATTCACGTGGCGAAATGCAGAAAATATGGCATATGAAGACAAAGAGGGTTTCCCCTCACATGATCAGACACATTACTAACAACTTTCTTCTTTTTTTCCTCAGTAAAAGTGAGAAATCTGCACCAGGGCTGATTTCACCTATATTTAACTGCCTTTTAATGGCAGCTCCAATGGCCGAGCCAACACATTTGGCGCTGTTCAGACAAGGTCTGTCGGGCCTTGTCGCCACATTAGGCGCCAACTTGGATGCAGAGTTCCCATATTTTTGTAATTTATTTATTCTATCTTTTTTGTTTGATCTGGCAAACAAAACCCACCAGATGTATCCTGCTGGTCAACAACATCCACCGTGTCCAGCGTGTACTTACATACTGTTGCCTTTTTATTCCTGACTTTTTCCATTTGGAATTTGCTTATTTCTGTCCTATTCATTCAATTATGTACTTAATTTGATTTACTATTGCGTATACCAGTATATGCAGCTAATACACACATCCGTGGCGGATTTAGAGGGGGTTGGGGCGCGGGAGCGCCCCCTTTTATGGGTGTGGACCACTAAATTTGACATGGTGACATAGCAATTTCTTAAAATCGACATGTGACATGAGAGGTTCTTAGAGGTGACATGGGACATGGGGATTTAAGTGACATGTGACATAACCATTTCTTAAAATCGACATGTGACATGAGAGGTTTTTAGAGGTGACATGGGACATGGGGATTTAAGTGACATGTGACATAACCATTTCTTAAAATTGACATGTGACATGGGGGACCCCTACATCCACACCCCACCTTTTGCCCAGTACTGAAAGAGTTTTACTACATATTTTGAACCCCAAAATTTGTCCAAAACAGGGGGTGCGCCCCCTCCTTTTGGGCCGCCCCCCCCTTTCCAAATCCTGGATCCTCCACTGCACATGGACAATGGCGAGGGGATTTTTGCAACGTTTTTCTTCAATTCCACTGGTTTAAAAAGTTTGATCCTCGCATCTAGGCCTATTGCAATAACAATCTCAATCATTCAAAGGCAATCTGTTACATTTTCCTTATACATCGTAGATGCTTGGTTAATAGTGAGAAGAGACCGTACATGTACATGCATGCAGATTAAAAGTACAGATAAATCCGGGGGACAAGATATTCAGTACACAATCATCGCACTACGTATTCAAGCCTCACCAGCCATACTCTACCGCCACCTGCCGCCATTAGCCTCAACTAATATCAGATGGTCTCTCCACTACTAGTAGTCAGTCGGCGCGATGTTGCAGTACATTGTATTTTATTCTCACGATCCTGCTCACGACAGTGGTATTGTGCTGTCAAAATGAAAGGGATTTAAATGTAAAGCTACTTCCCTTACTGAATTTGTTTACTTACTCAAGTCTGAACCCAGATTGACGAAATTCTGTATATTTGGTTAGCTAGGGCTACATATAATACAGCTGCGCATCAGTTCAAGGAAAATGCTATATCGTGAGGCCAGCTTGGAAATCAAATTCAATAGGTGTAAGCTACGAGGTCTGGCAGTGTTGACAGTCAACATGATATATAACTTTTTGTAAACTGCACATGTATGCTGTCAGTCCCCCCCTTCTTTTTTGTTTGTTATTCATTTCCTTGTCACCCATCGAACATTCTCAATTTAACCCCATAGGTTGAATCCCCAGGAAACTGATGGTTCTTCAGACAACAATGTAAAGTATATACACCTGTTATAACCGATGCTGCCCAAACTCACCCCATTCATATAAATGGCCACGCACACTCTTACCACGCCTGTTACTAGTCATTTTTACAGGGATTAAATCAACTCCACACCCCATGTATACACCCCTTCCCCCACAAGACTCCCCTTCTTGTTCCTACACCTAGTAAACTACTCCTCTAACCAGACAGCCACTCTCCGAATATACTTCTGACATACTACATGTAGCAGATACATCTTTGCACCATCTAGTCACTTTCCTCAAAAGATATGATTAATTTCAGACCTATGGTTGATTCTTGCATCTCCCAAAAGTAAAATAAACTGAATCAGTGAAATGTGTACACTTTGATAGAAGCAGTCTTGATTCTAAGCCTATGTCTATGTTACTTTAGTAGAATATTTAGGCCAAGTCAGAGTTCCTTTTTATACAGAAGATACACGTTATTTCCATCAATTTTAACCCCAGTAAATTGCAATAATTCGACCTCCCAAGGAGATAAGTGAAACACCGTGAAAAAAAACACCGCTTTCAGGTGGGATATGTTACTTCAAAATAAAAAGAAACAAAGAAAAGATAAATGCCACACAGAGAAAATGAATGAAACATGACCCACCCTCACTTGTAGGTAGATCTTAAGAAATATGATCTTCTTTAGAAATGATTTACCACCCTGACATCATGGCTCTAGGAAACTAACTAGATCGGGGTCTGGTCTATGGCCACTCACAAAATTAGACTTCAAGTGACGTTTTAGACTAGTCAGTTGTTAATTCTGAGACCCACTCTTCAAGTGGCGTGTGCAGTAGACCAATAGCCTACCTCAAATCAGTCTCCAACTAAAGTGACTCAGTAGTCCTGTAGCAGTCTCAGAGTGACTCTATAAAACCAGTAGAAGTCTCCAGGTGACTAATTAGAACAGTAGCAGTCTAAATAATGACTCAGTAGACAAATAGCAGTCTCCAAGTAACTCAGTAGCTCAGTGACAGTAGTTGAGAGACGCATTGGACCCGTAGCAGTCTCCAAATGACTTGGTAGATCGGGAGCAATCTCTAAGTTACTCACTAGATGTATACAGTCAGCCCTTGCTTCCTCAGACATCGAAAATGCAAGGAGAAATGTCTGAGGAAGCAAATTATCTGAGGAGTTAAGTCCAAATATAATAGAGAACGTAGAGGTAGTTCCAGATTTTCTGTCTGAGGTAATGAGGGTTTTGAGGAATCAAAGGGTCGATGAAGTGAGGGCTGACTGTAGCTATCTCCAGCTAGCCATTTCTCAAACGCTACGATCCTACCCCTCTCCCTCCGATTTCAACCACCCCTACGATCCTGTCCAATCGTAGTGATTGCCCCTGGGTGACCCTGTATTACCTACGATTGGCTATCCAGATGCATGCCTTTTCCTCCTGTATCTGCTGTAATCGTAGTGATTGACCCTGTACAATGAAGAATTCTCTTCCAATCCTGGCCAGGTCAGTACGATTTCAGGGTGCCCAAAACTTAGTGTCTGAGAAATGACTTCCATGTAAGTTACTGGGTCAGTACCATTTCCTCTTACACGACTGGTACACTGTCTCTCAGAAACTTTCAGTCTCTGAGAAACGTGCTAGGCTGATGCTCATTTTCTGAGCAACTCGAAAGAAGAACCTGCCATGTTCTAAACACTCGCATGTCTACTATGAAGAGCTGCACCTAATTAGAGGTGGAATTTCCCTCCCTGTACTAGGATACCTGAGCACTGTTCTGTGGCAGAATTTAAACCTTTGAAAGCTGTTTAATGAGTCCAGGTTCATGCTTCTCGTGTAGCACTGGCTGACCAGCGCTGCATTTTGCATCATGAAGGCTCTTTGGGAGTGTATCAACACTGTATGGTCAGCATGATGCATATATAGCTGTGATGAGTTACTCTCCAGGGGCAATATCCATGCATCATGTCGCAAGTGGACATAACATATGCATTTATGCACTATGCAGCCTTTAAAGGATTAAGAGACTTTGTGGTGTGGGAGTCTACACACCCCCCCCCTGACTGACAATGGTTTTTGGTGGCCACTAAGACCTGCACAACCATCTGTCACAATATTGTGGAATATGAACGCTGGTCGTGTCACCAATGAAGTAAACACCCCTCTGATGGGACACAGCCAACCACCATCTTGTTTTTTTTTTACTATTAAAACTGTTTGTCAAAACTCAAAATCCACTCAAAACTCAAATTAATCTGACAGGCTTTCTCTGTGAGAACATTATTGTGATTTCATTTTGAATCAATCTGGGAAGAGGAGATTTTGTAGATGGGATTATTCAAAGCCATCGCCAGAGGTGAAAATATAGATGACTGATCAAGTAGCGCTGCCTTTTGTTTGATAACAAAAGCCATGTTTCTGGACACTTTCCCGCCCCTTCGATTATCTGGGACACCCACGTTATAGTTGGGCTGTGGATGCTTACTGAAGCTTTCTGGTTGGTTTGGGAACAGTTTCTTTGGATGTTTTTGAGGAAAACCAGAAACAAAGGTAATGTCCCCAAAACATGCCCATGTGCCACATGTTGCTTGGGTTTGGATGTGGTAATGGTTCTCCCTGCTTCCCCTTGTCTTATGAACTCATGAATGTACCTCGTTCTTATTCAGAACATGATGCAAAGGCAGTGCTTATACATAGGTGCTCAATCAGCCTGTCAATTTCTCACTTTTTAGGAAGGATAGACCGTCACTCCATCACTTTGTATGCATACAAGAATATATACTGTGGAAACTCTCTCTCCATCAATTTCTGAAAACCCCTATATTACTAGCATCAATTCTAAATCCCCTGTGTCACTATGTCACTTTCATCACACCCATGTATAGCCACAGAGTTTCCTAATGTATTGAAGTACGACTGGAACAGAAACTGCAATTCTATGGCCAACAAGCTCGGAGAACGTAATCTCAAATTCCCCAGAGCAAATGTGAACAGCAACAAATTTGTTTTTGTAATATAAATGTACTTCCCTGTGCCTTACAAAGGAACATTCCGAAGAGCTGTATAACTTTGTCTACGTTTATTGTAGAAATGGAGCAAATTGAGATGCATACATATGCTATTCAAACTTCCTATGCCAACAACAAAGGCAGTTGGCTAACCAGTGTCGTGCTGGCACTGCATCACTGCATCATGACGACCATATAGGACATTGACTGTGAACCATCATCCAGTCCTTAAGGGGTAGAGATCTATGGCCATGTACTCCGACACAAAAGGATGGTGCTGTCACATCCATTAATATTTTATGATTCTCAATCTGTTGCCTTGCAAACTTTATGGCTATGTCCTCTTTATGCATGAATCAAGTTGCCTTACATTGTCCTGTATTCAGACATAAGGTATGATAGCAGGCCGTTTGTTCAATGTAGGAGAGGAGAGGAGAAAATGTATAAAAAAACACCTTAAATAAAGTGGTAATGACTTGTAGGGAGGGTGATATTAGGGTGGGAGGCCTTTTGCTTGTGTATGTGACACACGGATAGGATTGGACAGGACATTTTATATTAGTCTATCTGATGCGTTTTTGTTGGTTTAACATAAATCGATATGGGTAGTATTAAGAAGGAGTTTCTGTTTTCATAGAGAAAACACTGGCATTGCTTGTATAGGGATTGTGTTGATATGTTGTATAAAGTCCCATAAATAGACCTGGCTACATCTGGTAAATACTAATATACACATTCGTGTAGTTATATGTGCCTTCATTATTAAAAGGGAATGTATTCCTGAAACACACATAAACATGCATAAAGCAAGTTCTACATGACACTATGGGTTTTAAAATCCCATTAGTAACAAGTTGATATGTAGCATTCCTGTATGAGATCCATCAACTCTCATCTAAAAACAATAAAGCTGGTTTTGGTAGATTTCTAATTGTTCACGTCCCCTACCTTAAGGCTTTACTTATTAAGGTGCACCTCAGGTCGTGGTGGACGGGGTCTGGGGTCATTTTTAATCCACCTCAACACTTCAGTGTACTAAAAGTAGCTTTTAGCTGATTATGAAGGACACTGATCAAGTTATTTTTCAATTTAATGGAAAATGATTTTTTTTTCATTTTAGTAAAAAATACTACTAAAACAATAAAGCTGGTTTTGGTAGATTTCTAATTGTTCACGTCCCCTACCTTAAGGCTTTACTTATTAAGGTGCACCTCAGGTCGTGGTGGACGGGGTCTGGGGTCATTTTTAATCCACCTCAACACTTCAGTGTACTAAAAGTAGCTTTTAGCTGATTATGAAGGACACTGATCAAGTTATTTTTCAATTTAATGGAAAATGATTTTTTTTTCATTTTAGTAAAAAATAATTTAGAGTGTTCTAATCTAGTGATCCACATCCCCTGAATATAGCGTTTCTCTAGCATTCATACAAAGGTTTTAGTTTATAATTCTCAAAGGAAAGATCCCAAACGATATACATTGTACATTGATTTAATACATAGATTTTTTCAATGCTGTATTTCGTTAAAATATGAAGAGATCTCTTGCCGTGCAGAATCCCATGGAATTAGTTTTAATTCCCGATACAATGCAGAGTGTGTGTTATATTCATATTCATATCCCCGAATCAAGTAACAGGCAAACAACTGGAATCAATTAGATCCCAAATTGATGACTAAGGGACATGACCTTGAAATGTTTGTCTTCCATGTTACACACCATTAGCTTAGAGTCCTGTCCCCAAGGCTGCACTTAGTGAAGTTTACAAATGTTCTGAAGGTCACAAGTCACAAGGACATCTGAAGGTCAGTATGCTAATGTGCATGACAAAGAAATGCATATAAAGATAAGTTGTATGGAAAGTAGTCAGAATAAAATTGATGAAGAAAAGATGAGAAACATTTTTCACAACCAATGTAATTTGGGATGGAACAAAATCTAGTTTTGAGAATATTGGTCTTCTTAAAAGTACTCGATTTATTTTCTGCTACATGAGATTTTTCTCATTTTGAAAAATGTGCATTACGTTTAGCCGTGTTGAAATGGTGGTGCATATCCCTGAGGTATTTCCTATAATAATGAGATTGCTATAAAGAATTTAGAAAACAAAATCAGAAATATTCCTTCAGTATTGTCACTTAACTATGACCATGCACAACCACTGTTGACCAGAAACACGCCATCATCTTCTTTTGGCCTAATGCCCTTCTCTAAGGTCACTAATGGCAGCTCCCCCAAGGTCACGTGACCTGAGGGATGATACATGTGTTGCTCATTATTACATGTAGAATCATATGGTATCATGTCACAATCATGTCAGACATGTCAGCCATTCCTAGCCAGAGCAGAAAAACAAAACAGACATGAATTTATCTTGTCACACACAAAAAGAAAACTGTATGAATAGAGGAATAGAAATAACTGTGCTTGGGTGTGTTGGAGGTGTATAGGTTATGGAGGATGGGTCATGGATTCTGGCAGCTCCTTTCTGTTAGGAATTAATAGAAACCATATTGTATAATATCCTGTATGGCATCTTCTTCTCTCCCTAAAGTGTACAGTGCCAGGGTGTTTTGCACTCACTCAGGGCTTCTCAATTATTGTGTTTTATCACATCCTCTGTGGGTACATTTATTTGTAATATATATTCGTTGACTCACACTTTGGGCAGGACATGGAGTATATCACCTAGTGTTTCTAAGTACATATAGAAGTAATAATTGCCGGTCAATAATGACTCTACCTAGAAAAAAAAAATCCCATTGTATTGATTGAAAGGGCTAATCCTTTTTAGATTTCGTTTTGCAGGCAGATCTTACGTATATGTTAAAGTGAAGTTTACCAATTTGCCAATGGGCACAATGCAGGCACGTTCGACGAGTACCAAGTGCATTTAAAAAATAGCTAAATTGATATGCTAACAGAAAAGATAGTTAAACACTCAAAAATGTGTTCACCAAACTCTTGGGAAAAAAACACCAAAAGTGTATTTGCAGATCTCCCAGGCTCTTGGTGGAATGTGATACTATCCTGAGCACCAATCAGATTTGCTGGTACACGGTTAATCTGCAGGATACAGCATTAAGTGGTTTTCTTTTAGCAGGGTGTGGCTGAGGTGTAGCCTTACCCCTCTCAAGTGGGCTTTTCCTCTTTGTACAGACCTGCAGGCAAGTAAATGGGCGATAATACAGGACAACCTCAAGTGGTGATACCTTGAGGTCAACCCAAGGACATTTAGATGAAGAGCAGGATTAAATCAGCCTGGGAATTTGTATAGGTTTCTGTCTAAAAGTCATTGAATCAATTCAGATATCCTCAACATTTAGGTAAGAAAATGGAAAACTCTGCAAACGGTTGTATACATGTAATATTACTTGGTGAGATATTTATGTCAATCCTCAACTCGAGAGTTTTTCATACTAGTTATAATCTTGATAAAAGACTAAATCTGTTAACTAACACTGGCCTATATCGCCTAAAATATCCCCCTCCCTCAAATATACAACTTGTCAAGCTCAATCTGTTTATCCATGGGACCTAGTACGGTACTGCACGCCACGGGCGTAGACTGTACAGTTTCCATACTATACATTGTAAAAGCACAAGTTCAATCGTGTCTTGTTAGATAGCTTCATTGTCCACCATCATTTCGTATCTAGCCCTTTCCTAGACCGACAGCAATAAATGTCATATTTACCTTCACTCAACCTTTTAAAATATTCATTCGAAAATGTAAATCATGTTCTCTTAAGATATCCTCATTATCTTACTCAAGCCAAAACGAACCACCAAGATGCCAGGGTAGAGGCCATAACTCTTGTTATAATATGGTCTTTTATCATAAAACATCTTTTTCCTCATTATCTGTTTTCCTGCTGCCGTCTTTGTAGATGAATTATTATAGCTCAGTAAAGATCTTTCGTATCGGTTGACACTGCAGGAGTGTAAAGCAGCGGATTGAACTGGGACTGGTTAAAATAGAATAGATATTTGTAAAATCGTAAAGTGATACAACGCATTATAGATGGGGTGCATTATAAGAGTCCAGGTGCAGTATCGCATACTTTCTTGTATCATGAACCAATTTTATAAAATAATACTGTTAATATAAGCAAAAGGGAATTCTACATGACCATATGGTCACATATCCTTGCCTATTGATTTATATAAGGAGCTTTCAGTCCTCAGGCAATCCAAATATAGAAGCATGGGTAGAGATGTATTAAGTTATTGGCTTCAATGGCTTGCATTTATTGCAAACAGTCTGCAAACAACATACCCCAAATTAAAAGGATTAAAATGTTGCAACATTGGCGAGAGGGGTTAGCAGCATTGTGCATTGGTGCATCATGGCAATGAAGGTACATAAACCTCAAGGCATCATTGGACCCATAAAGTGCATAAGATTACAGTGGCGGATTTAGAGGGGGCGGGGGGGGGGTAATTACATATTTTTGACCCCGAAATTTGTTCAAAATTAGGGGTCGCGCCTCCTCCTTTTGGGCCACGCCCCCTCCTTTTCCAGATCCTGGATCCACCACTGTAAGATCCATGCCACAATGCAAAAACAGGGGAGCCTTCCTCTTACCTGTAGTAGGGTAAGTGATGCGTCCTCCAGGGTTTAGTAGTACGGCTCCTCCAGCCCTGATTCTGCAGATCATCACAGACTGCACTGATATATACATATAGTCATCCTCCCAGTGTCACATGTTAGGGCTGGTCAGTTTGTGATTGCTTCTCCTTGATCTGTGGTCCTTAACTGCCTCCAGGGCGGGTGATATATGGCACTTCAGCTCTCCTCCTGTGTATGGCTCATATTCTGGTACAGTCTACTAGTGCAGTCTGTATTATAGTATGTAATTATTGTAATTAAGATGATACCACTAGAGAAATAATCATGTCTCCTTTATCACTCCAGGGTGAGATAAAGTCATTAAGCCCTCCTGTGCCTCACACTCCTACCAAGGAATCTGGGGTCATCTACCGAATCCTTACACTGAAAGTGTCCCACTGCAATTTGTGTAGGGGTCTTTTTACGGAAGGTGTACAGGGTTTAAGGGGTCAAAGCTTCGATAAGAATTAATTTCTCCTGTGGCTAATGCTCGATACTGCCTCTCCCTCCTCCACGTGGATAATGTGTGTGGGAGTGTGTGTATGGATAGAGGGGGAGGGGTGTGGTCAGCAGCCTCCTCCAGGGCAGTCAACATGTCCAGAGCAGGAGGACATGCCACACCAGCCACCTTTAACCTAAGGCCAAAAAAAAGTTTGGTTTCCGGTCACCCAACCTACCTTAGCTGAACAGGGCCGACCTCAGATTTTTTGAGGAAAATTTTCATATTATTTTCATAATTTTTCATATTAATTTCATAATTCTTCATATTATTTTCATATTTCTTATATTTTGAAATGTGCTTGGGTTCAAACATAGAATTTGAGCCTTTCAGCCCAAGATCCAACGTTTTGGCTGGTGCTAGAGATGAAATCGATCAGCTGTGGGTCAATTATCAATGATAAACCATTCAATATATGGGCCAAAGTATGGTTCAGTAAAAAAAAAAGCCGATCTACCTACCTCAACTTTTTGGACCATGTTCCAAAAACTCCCCTACATAAGAAAAGACCAGAATTCTCACCAATAGATCTAAATCAATTTTCTAAAATAATTATGATTTAGAACATCACATTCATAGGGAAAGACGGATGGCGATAATTATGGTGACTGTTGGAAGCACAGAAGGAGTTATAAATATGTATTGTATGAGTTTTATTAGGCTATATGGGAGATCTGTTGCCATGCCTGCAGGCAACTCTAGGGTCAGTGGGAGGTCATGGAGAGGTCAACTCTAGGTCAGACCTCAGTAATGTTCATATAATGGACGGCAGTAGCCATGGCAACATCCACCTGCATTAGATCTATAGGGTTGCATCGTGCATTAATGCATAGTGTTTCATACATCCATGATAGCTGTATTGTATTAATGCTTCTTGTGTAGCACTGGCTTATCAGCACTGCATTTTACAACAGTTTGTATACATAAAGGGGCTACATGATTATAGTCATGTCAGGTGATTGGTGATCATGTCAATCCTCAGTGGTAAGTATCAGGTGATTGGTGATCATGTCAATCCTCAGTGGTAAGTATCAGGTGATTGGTGATCATGTCAATCCTCAGTGGTAAGTATCAGGTGATTGGTGATCATGTCAATCCTCAGTGGTAAGTATCAGGTGATTGGTGATCATGTCAATCCTCAGTGGTAAGTATCAGGTGATTGGTGATCATGTCAATCCTCAGTGGTAAGTATCAGGTGATTGGTGATCATGTCAATCCTCAGTGGTAAGTATCAGGTGATTGGTGATCATGTCAATCCTCAGTGGTAAGTATCAGGTGATTGGTGATCATGTCAATCCTCAGTGGTAAGTATCAGGTGATTGGTGATCATGTCAATCCTCAGTGGTAAGTATACAGTCCCCTAGCATAATGTACAACTTGAGTAAAATCGTCAGCACTTTATTGACAAGTGTATCGTGACAAGTGGTAAAACAGGCATTAAGGCATAATACATCTGACCCTTCAAGGGTTATCATAGAGACGCCAGACCTAGTGGTGGTAGTGAGGCTATTGTCCACACGGTGGCGCCACTGAGGACGTGACGTCCTGCTGATGGGTCACTCTCCCAACAGAATTTAAGCTAAATGTAGACGACCTGGTCTGTCCATTTTGATAATCACCACCCACCGAATATACATCATATCATGGGGGTTAAATCGGTATAGACCCATTTGTATGTACCTTATTACAAACATGAATCTCTGGTTTTATTGGTTTTAATGTATTTGTGTTCTCTCTTCGATCACCATTATTTGATTGATTTGAAACTTATAGTACATATCCATAGTGCTAAGACATAGGCTACTAAATTTCAATTCCATCGTCTTTTTCCTGTTTTCAATCTTTTAGATTTGCTAATAGGCCTACATTAATTGAATGTAGATATAGTTTTTCGGTGTTTTGACTGCATCTCGGGGGACATGGTATAAATTAAAGTGCAATTATGGAATACCATTATGATCTGATGGTACGGCCTGTGACCGTCCTGTTTAAGTCTCGTTAGGACAAAGAAATAAGTTTCAGCTCTCCATGCAACTTAGGAATGGCATTACATGTATATTTGCCATATATTTTCCTATTTTGAGATGGGGAGAATTCAGTAAAAAAATAAACTGGGTACAAAATACAGCCCTGACTCCAGAGAGCCGTCATCTCCAAGTAACATGGAGATTTAAAGGATGGCTGTCAATAATATTGAGATTTAAAAGTAGGAATACCTGTCCCAATTGATATAGGAATCAAAGATATGTTCCCTATGGTCATTACACACCTGTTTAATTCCTTGATATAACAGGAGAGCCCTATATTTCCTATTTCAAAAAGAATCTTTTACATATATCACTTTTTCTGACCATATTAATTAAATCAAACCTTTTTTGCCTGGCCCTTTAGGACACTTGGTAGTAGATGCTGACCCAAATTTGATTTAATAAGGGGTGCCTGGGGGCACAGTGTGTGTGTGTGGGGGGGGGGCTGGAGGTTGGATGTAGAATGTCAAATTAGTCTTGTTCCGTTTACACAAGTGCCTTGTCAACTTATTTAGAACAAGTGGTGTCATCTGCACTGGGATACATTACATGTACAACTGTAAAGGGCAAATGATACCTTATGAATTATGTTGTGCAACTGGAAAAGGCAAATGCTACCTTTAATAACTGTCCTATGTTGTAGAAGTGAAAGGGCAAATGCTGTTTCTTGATTCTCATATTGCACAACTGGAAATGACAATTGATATCCCTATACTCTTATATGCAGGAAACTGGAAAAGGCAAATTAGACTTTCCATATCCCATGAATCTGAGAAAGGCAAAGTGATTTTAACAGAATTGACATTGCCCTTATCTAATTTCAAGCCATGCAAGGTGATAGTTGAAAACTTGCAATGTGTTCTTTTTTTTAAAGTATCTTGGTTGAAATACAGGGCATACATTTATTTTTAAAGCAAATAATTCTCATGCCTTTGATTACCAGTACGCGTAGTCCGATATTCTGATTGTAGCCAATACAAATTTAGGAATAATCATGTTCAGTGGATAATCGCGTTGAACAACTTTCCTAGCCAATTCCCAAGAAACTAAGTTAAACCTGTTCTATACATTCAGATACTGTTAAGCCCGAGGGATTATGTTCACATCATGACTATTTAAATATGTGCATGTAGTGGATTTATTTCATGGGATGTGAGGGGGAAGCCAGAACAGATAGGTAATTACCAGATACTCTACGTCATCATAGGAACCATAAACCACCAGGGACGTGACTACCTAGTCCTAGTGTATGCATGTACATTATCATGTTCATGTATTTGCATTATCTGCATATGGTACTTGTATTTTGGTACTTACTATATAAGGAACTAATATAGTGAACTTAAGGACTATAACTTCCATGCATCTTAAAACATGGGTATCCCAGATATAGGTGCATATAGTACATCAATTTGTGCTGTACTATATCAACACAGCATGAAACAATGGTAACATTAATCCAATATAACTATCAGACAGCTTACATTATATATGACGTGACCCTAACACCATGTCCCCCATGTCCATTGTATGTCCAGTCACCCCTTTTTAGCCAGGCAGGGCTTCACTATAGCTCATCTTAAAAAGGCATTGATCTCATCTTTTTGTCCCTTCTGTGTGTCTGGTCACAATTGCTTCACCTAAATATACTGCCTCACAGCTGTTTTGCAGCTGAGCTATAGAAAATGTTCTAATAGCAAAACAATAAACTATTCTCATATTGGAGGAGTATGAAGGATTCCTGATATATCAGGTAACTTATGAATGTCCTATTATGGTTCTGTTACAAGTTGAATACATCTATAGGGGTGGAACAACAATGTAGAAATGGTTACAGGTGGATGAGGGAAGACGGACAGGCTAATTACCGCCGTGGGAACCTTCCCATGAAGTCTATCCACGTACATGTATACATGTCAGGGATGAAAGTCACAGAGCAAGAAAATCCCTGAAATGGTCCAATATTCGTCCCAAAAACCTGGGTTTCTATATGAAAGTATAGGGCCATGGAAGTTCAAAATCCCTGAAATCAGGGAATTCCCTGAAGACTTTCATCCCTGACATGTGTACATTCATACAGGTAGACCCTGTACGATAACGGGCCCCTATGCCCATTATGGACTTCTATAAGATATAGGATCAGTCCCTGATTTTCAGTGAAGTCCCAGCGGCTGAAATGAATTGACATTTTGGAACTTAAACATTTTGTAGCAGTCCAACACCCTCTACAAATTCCTGGGTCCACCCTGACTCATTGTCAACAAATCCTATACAATTCGACATTAAGATGATCTAAATTAGTGGATAACACTTCGGATCAAAGAGGCTATCCACCCTTGAAAAGATTCATATTGAAAAGAAACCTACTCTCAATATCTTCATCGAATCTCATGCGATACCCGAAAGGCAGTTTCGCTGGCTGGTTATGTGGGAGTCTAGTCCCCCTATGTCTCCAGCATGTCCTCCTCGACCACTACGCCCCCATGTGGGCTTCTTGTAAACAACATGCTAACTCTGAGATCTATTGTTTATGCATTGTGACATTTCTGGTAGTGTTTCGTTTTGTGGCGTATTCAGGCTGTCAGTTTGGGGGTTGGAATGTGTTGAATTCAGCCATTACTGTCATTTATAGCTAGTTACACTTGTTATAAAATGTTTCCCACATAATTTAACTAAAAACACCAGCATTATAATTTGATTCTGTATCAATTGGTTTAATTCTAGCTCCTGATTAAGCACTATTATGTGCTGAATAAGTAAAAATTAACAAATGGAGACAACATTAAAAGACATTATTTTTATTTCAAGATTATGGAATGTTTAGATTAGAGAATCAGTATATTGTCATGGCCTTCCCAATCAAATACAAAAACAATGTAGAGGTCCTATATTTATAATAGAAAGAGACATTTCAATTTCTTTGATCACAGTCTTGCTTTGTATCAGTCGTGAAGAAAACATTCAGAGGTAAAGAGTAGACCAACGAAGTATGGACAAATAACAAACCGCTGTCAGGTCTCTGGCACACCCCGTTCTGGCCTCATTTGCTAAAAAAAAATATGAAAACCTTCTGGAGAAGTTCCACAGTATGCCTTAAGGCTTGATGAAACTTTAGAACTTCGTTATTTCCAGACAAATATATGGCAACATTCCCATCCCCCAAATCAACCCTCGTGTTTTTCACTTTTATAGGTCCATGCAGGAAGACTTGGCATGACTAATGTTCTATACAAATCGTAGGAGAATGCTTGTACATTTTTTGTAATATTGTCTTCAGTATTCTGATAATATTCTGATAACATACTGATGCCATACCAGGGTATCTATAGGTTTCTTTTCCAGTAAAACTTCAGAAAAGTATAAAATCGTTATTAACAGCTCCCTTGAATACCCGGCCCGGTACATTGATCAATAGTATTATAGTATAGAAATGGACAACACGCATTTTTGCCAAGACCCAATCCAAAATTACATAGTCACAATCTGCATTTTGGGTCTACTCTGTTTAGGTCTTTACCAAACCCATATTTTAGTGTGAACCATGCAAACTCCACCCACACGCGACTAAAATATCTCATACATCCTCGTAGGACCATTTGCAGGTCACATGATCGGTGGGCGGATCACATGACCGTTGACCAGTCACGTGACCCTGTCAAATGAATCTACTCTGGGGTCATCGAGGTCAAATGAGGCTGGCTCCCTATAGAGACAGAGAGACTTGGTGAAACTCCATAACTGTACATCATTGTATGTTGTTATCATATTTAGACATATTAAGATATCTCTCCCCCCTTTTTGGGTAGTCTATAAGAGTTATAGATGCCAAAGTTAGGGTTAGGGTTGTGATTTGATCAAAGGGAAAGGTAAAAAGAGATGAGGAGAGTATTGAAAAAAAAATTTATTCAGAATAACGACGATCAGGAAAAATGTGGATATCAGGCATTGATTGAGATTACATGTTTCAATGTGCACCTTTTTTTCAAAGACAGATGACATTTCAATTACCCCCTTCTTGTCTTTGTCATTATAGATTAAGAGACAGCAACTTCAAATTCATTACATGCTTAATTGCATGTGATTGAACCTTTCCCACCTCTAACTACCTGCTATCTTCTCCAAGCTAAAGTCAACCATTTAAGTTGTGACAGTAGGCGTGACTAATGCAGTATTTGACACTTGGGTGCATGTCAAATGTACTGACACCTGGTTGGTTTGGGACGCTGGTACCACCACAGGTGTTCACTATCTCCATGATAGGATAGTTTGCATATTAGGCCACGCCCACCCACCGTGCTGACATCTGGTGGCCGTCAGGAGAAGTATGGCAGTCAATCATAAGTCAACTGTGGTGTCTGACAGCTCTGTTAATACAAGTGGGTGTAGTTTAATTGATAGAGGGTGAATCTGTGGATAATTGAAGTCACAGGGTTAGACATCGCAAGAGTGTCAGTTATTGATAAGTCTTGCAGTGCTGCGAATGAAAGGAAACACTTAAACCATTGGCGCAGATTGATAAATGGGAATATTCACTGGAAGGAGAAGGGGGAATCCTCAGAAAATTACTAAATAATATATGGTGTTCAATGTCGAGGGCTGGATTTACCCATTCCTTTTATTGTAATGCAGGGCAATTTATAGATAGTTACATCATCTCCACTCATGAGTGAATTGTTCCTATAAACAATGTAAAGGGTGGAGCTAAATGGTACACGCCTTTAAAGGTATTCTGTGTCATTTATTGAAGCGCCACCTGGTGAAAAATGGTCGGCATGCCTCGTGAAACAAATGCTCTCTGCTCGCCAAGCCAGGCCCAAGCCAGCTGTAAAATAACGAGCATCTGTCAAATGGACCCCGAGGCAAGGCCCCAACAGGTTGATGAAGAACCGTGCCTCTGCTTGGGTGATGTGTGATGAGTATTCACTCTTCAGCCTAATTGCTTTTCTATACTGTGTATGTCCCTGGCTCTACTAGTGAGCAGTTTCTACTTCTGATCACTTTCTTCATGATGCATTAGATATCTCTAACCATTTAGAGTCTGCATGGTCGCCATGGCAGAGCATCAAGATCCTCCATTGGCTATGTCACTACTTCTTAGTCGGTTCTTAGCCCAGTAAGGATGGGGTTTTCATATACACCAGGTCCAGGTGAAAGTACGTACCCTAACAATTTTAAGTAAAGGTTATACCCTAGAGCTACCATTTCGACAAGCCAAATGAATAAAGCAGTGAAGAATCTACATCTATGTTCAATATGGCCAGGGTAAATCAAAGGGAACTCATCCTAGCCCAAGGTCAGTTAAGATTGCCCCAAGGTCACCACCAGGTCAATGTGGCTGCGGCAGAGGTCATACAAGTAGGATATCATGTTGTGCAGCGGATTGATTCTCAGTCCTTTAAGGGCAGCTAAGGCATTGATGCATCATGCCCATTGGTCGTCAGGATGCATCAATGTGAGTTACTAATCAGTGCTACATTCATGCATCTTACTGGCCCTACAGGGTTGATACAGTCCAGCAAGGTTGGCATGATGCTCTGCTGAAGTGCTGGTGAGCAGGCTCACCAGCACTTCATTGGTGCATCATACATCAGTGGCACTTGAAGGGCTAGAGTAATAGTGGGCCAAGTTAATTGATACATCTGTTTCTGATTTACCTTTGGTTTATTTATCTTATTATCATATTATACACTGTATGTGGCACATTGAGCTGTCAGATAGAGTCAATGTTTCACCACTCAATCAGATTACAATCTTTACAGGAGATTGGCACAAATAAGTGCCATATATAAAGTAAACAAAGCTGTTAGGATGTATTGCCAATTTGGTTTTATAGATATGGAATATATTCGATCATTTGAATTTTCATGGGTGGCATTGAAATATTTTTAGAATTAAAAAGTAAAATAATTTTAACTTGATGTCGCTTTTATCCATTGGAAATGGCCTCACATATGGACAGGGTACTCACCCATTGCAGACGCCTGCCTTTAGGAATTTCTGATAAAACTCAATAATGCCTATTGAACACAACAGGCGCACGTGGTGCATTATTAATGCACCATGGCCAGCACGATGCAGGAATGCAGTCAGGAGTTACATCCATGCATCATGCCGACCCATGGCCAGCACGATGCAGGAATGCAATCAGGAGTTACATCCATGCATCATGCCGACCCACTAAGTGTTGCTGCACTCCCAATGCATCATGCCGACCCACTAAGTGTTGCTGCACTCCCAATGGGTCAGTGTATGATGCTATAAAAATTAAATATCATGGAGGTAATATGCGGCCCTAAAGGGTTAAGACCATTTTATTTACGGGGGACCCAAATGATTTCCTATGTCCCATTTGGAGGAACAAAATAAAAAAAAAAGTGCTTCCCTTTACAGCTATGTGTCGGCCTTATTTCCTGCAGATATTTATAGGACCCAGGTCCTCTCAGAGGGCGTCAAGTTGGCTTCGTTTTACCCGCCTTTTACATGCACCACAGTCGTTCCTTCCAAGAAGGGAGCCATTCACCTCCACCTTAGGGAGCGTTCATTATTTATAGCCAGGAGGGGGTGAGCATTTGGCAAAAATGAATACCCAAAAAAATTGCCCTCCCCCTTGGAATAGGTTGCAAAAAAAGTGCCCCCCCCCCTCCTCTTGGAATAGGTTGAAAAAATTGCCCCCCCCCCAGTTATAAAGAAAGCTCAGACCACACACCTCCTTCATAGGTAGCGTTAAGGGTCAAGTTGCACATGTAACACTATACTAATTTTCACCATGATCATTTTGGCTTAAATTCATGCACTGGTACTGGAGCAGATCAGCACAGCCTTTCCTGTAACAACCACATCATTGAAAGTGGCAGCTTTGACTACCGGTAACGCCTATCAAAACCCCTGCCTAAAACCTGTATCTTCCTTCATCAAATTCAAACCTGGGACCAAAGTGATTGTAAACTGGAGCCGCGAAGCTGTCTTAACATGAATTAGCATAAACTGTTATCCTGCAATGCTTCATAATTCATGATGGTGGTGCTTCAAGTTGGAAACAGCAGCCTCATATGTTTAGCCAAGGGCGTGAAGGGCCACTCTGTTACATACACCCATGTGATAACCCTACCTTGTATCTCACACCCAGTCATAGCATCCTGAATGGCTACATATTGTCTTTTTCCATGCTAACTTAATTGAATTTTGAACCCCTCATGAGATACAGTAGATACAAAGGTTCACTTGCTTTGAATTTACTGACTGAGGGTTTTACTGTCTAAAAATTATTGACTGAGGATACTTATAAGCCACACCCGCATATAAGCTGCACCCCCAACTTTGGAAGGAGCAATAAGCTTAATCTAGGGCTTAAAAAGTCACAGCATTAGTAGTGTAGGGGTATGGTATTTACACTTTTACGTTCATGTACCCATGGGACTCAGACCTAGGTCTTCGGGTGTAGTGGGGGAATCCGGATGGCAGGTGGCAGCACCTGCCTCTGGGTTCGTATCCATTACACCAGGGGGCCTACCACTCGTCCGCCACACGTCACGTGTTTTGCGGGCTTTTCCCCTATATAAGGCTGGTTCTACTCCTATGTTCTCCAGTAGTGGTTTTACCCGCTGCTTAACCAGGTCGTTACCCGAAAGGGTAACCAAATGCCCTAGTAGCATGTAGTCCTCTGAGGCCGTGATCGTATGTAACATAAGCTATGAAATAAAAGCTCGGTTGCCTACCCGGAAACTTTCTCTCTCTTCGTTATGATTACTTAATCTAACTTAACGAGACGAACCACTACAGTAGTACTGTTTTTATATGTTAAGCCCTTTTTATAAGGCGCATCCTGTTTTTAGACCAATATCCTATGAGATGCCCCTAGTGTATGAAATGGTCTGTAAGCTGGGGCTTATACACAGGGATTTATGGTAATTTTACCTCACCTATGACCTGGTTTTTACCCAAGCATTCAAGTTTTGGTTAAGCCAAGGAGTGAGACTTTGCCAAGAGTGTTCGGAATTTTAAAAGATCAAAGAGAATACCATACATGTACTACTACAACATATAAAGTCAGGGTTTTTGGGACATGCCTCCATGAAGTTCTTTTAAAATATGGATGTTGATTTGTAGTTTTCTAAAAAAAAAAAAAAAAAAAAAAAGTCCTTACTTTATATGACCTAAAATATGTGAGAGAAATGCTCCTCTGTGTGAGAGCATGAGATGACCCCTAAATTAGGACAAGCTCATTGCCGACTCTTCCTGGTCTTCAAAGTATCACTACATCTGGACTACCCCAAATGTGTGAGACTTGACTCACACCAATTATGTGAAAGTCAACTGAACAGTTCTGGGCAAGGGAATGGCAGTTGGTGAGAGCTTTTTGTGGTACCTGTTGAAAGTGTATAATTTAATGGAAGTTTACGTTTCCCCCAGCACCGAAGGCGCAGAAAATCTTTGCGCCCCTCCCTGATCCATAGTTAGACTACAGTGCATTTCGTGACAGACATAATACCCTGAAAAAAAAAATTGCCCCCCCTCAGAATAGGTAAAAAAAAAGTGTCCCCCCATCAGAATAGCCAAAAAAAATCTGCCCCCCCCTCCATTTGCTCACCCCCTCCCGGCCATAAATAATGAACGCTCCCTTAGTGGCTGATAGAGGAACTAGCTGAGTAAACCTTCCCATAGTGCTCCGCGCAGGCCCCTTAAGTGCCTTTGGCCACAAAACAATACAAAGTGTGGAATCATGAATAAGAAATTAGCCTTCCTGGCCGGCAGCGGAAACACAGCACTGCCAATGCAAGTTGGATGTAATATTCATACTTCCAGGCCGCCTTGACCATGTATGAGTCCAGGGGGTCACCTTCCACAAACTGAGGAAGGGTCCCTAGAATCTGGCCTAGAATGCTGTATTGGTCGGAGGCTCCGAAAAAACTGCATGAGCCCTCGTGAAAAAAGAAATTGCTGCAATCTTCTCTAGTCTACAATCAAAATGCATGTATAGATGTGCACAGTGTTTTGTCTGCAGGCAATAGCTGAGGCCTTGGGGCTGGGGTCGTGATGATCAAAGAGCCTGAGGTTAGGGGGTGGTCATTATTTATCAACGGGGGCGGGGGTTGAGGCGGCGGCGTAATAATTTAAGACCCCACTCTCGAGGGGGGCTTACAAAATTTTGACTGCTGTTGAGGGCGGCGTACAAAATGTTTGCGCGTCCACGCTAAAACCCGCAACCCCCCTGTTGATAAATAATGACCACTCCATTATAAACCAAAACAACTTAAACATCTTTCCTCACAAAATTCATCCCAATATGGTGTTGGAGCCTATTCTGTTACCAAGTTAAGCAGCATTGTCTGGTAGTTTGAATATAGACACACAGATACAGCCTACTTTGACCGCTGACCCCTGTTGGGAGGAAGATGTGAGGTGGCGCCGCCAGTGGTGGTTTATGGAACTATGGCCGTGCGATATGGCAGTAGCTACTTCACACCTGTGGTGTACCGCGGTTACCATGGCAACTAAGGTGACAACTGGACTGTAACACAGATTGATACATCGACTTGAACTATATAGGCGCTCATCCATTGATATTAAAGCACCAGTCTCAAATAAGTGCCAGGGGCATATTAAGGGAATCCCATATTTCAAAAGTTTTGCTTTATCATGGTAACAGGAGGAGTCAGCAAGACTTTTGAATAGGGTTGACCACGGATGCATTATCACTGAATCAGATAATTCCATATATTTACCGCAGAATTTATTGGGCACATCATGCAAGACCTGGTGCCCATCATACTGGCTGTTATCAGTGCTTATTTCGTCAGGTGCCAGATCAAGCAATGGCCGACCCACTGAGTGTCTATACTAAACCCTATAGATTGATGACAGATTGACTCACGTTACTATATTCAGTACCCCTGTTACCCCAGTCCTATATTTGCTCGCATTTCGAACCTGCCACTATGAATCTTCATTTTGCTTTAACTGAGAAGTAGCTTTACCAGAAAGAGATAATATTAATAATATATCATGTGAATGTAAATTTATGTAGTTCAAAACTTACCTCTGGTCTTCTCTGTTCATGAAGATTCTAAAATTGGCCACCCTGCAAATAATATCAACACAAGTTATTGTCTGGTTTATTTATTAAACTAAGGTTAGGACATTGATATCGTCATACATGAGTTCAGCTAGGTCGTGTCAATATAAGGCAGTCAGTCAGAAAGGGTCATCCCCGGGGTCATCCGGCAGGTATGATTATAAATGATTGTCATAATTGTCATAATTATTATGTTATTGTTAGCAGGTTGTTGTCACCCACTGGCAGTAACTTCTTACCGGATATGCTTGCCATCAGTTTCCGGTGATCATTGCTATTGTAAAACCTCGCGTATTACGCGCACCCGACGTATAAGAAGCAACCCCAACTTGAGATAAAAGTGCCCCTTGGGCTTCATTTTAGTATTTTGGCTCCGTTTTTATAGAATGTGTCCTCTCCCATAAAGGCTTACCCTGACGACCCTGAAATGGTCCTGGCTATCCCAGGATCCCGGCCAATATTGTGGCCCCCAAGGGGTAAAAAACGACGTGGCGACATTTGGCCATTTTGAGGTGACAGTCCCTAAAAAGTGACATGTGACCTGAAGCCTTGAATTTTGGCGACCTTGTGACATCAGGGGGGGTCCAAGGGGACCCCCCAATATTATAACTCTAGCGAAGTGTGGTTTAACTAATTTAGCCCAGTGTTATAGCCTATTTCTTTTGTTCTAAGTTGTCACCATGTTAAATATGACAAGGCAACACCTTTCGGCAATACCTGCTGTGTGCTACGAATCAGGTCCAACATAAATTTGTCATAGTACTGCACTATGCAAGTTTGTATACCCCCCCCCCACTCCCTGCCACCAAAACACACTCACACATGCTCCATTGTATCAGGTTCATCATGTACACACTAGGTGTCACTCACCGCGTTTAACCGTTATAATGGACGCATCCACCAAGATCCACTCTCCACACAAATCCTTGATCCAGTAAATCCATGTTTACACTACCAAATCCCAAAGACTATCTGCCTGCTTGGAGAGTGTCAAAGAGAAGATGTGTAGACTTCTGACGGACAGATGTCAGTCATTCTGCTCATGCCCCGAGGCGCTCACTTGTCTGCACTTGGCCGTGCACAAAGTTGTTGACTGTAGCTCATGGAGAGAGCAACTCATGGGGATATATGCCACCTAACAACTCAGGAAGCAGCTCAGAGAGAAGCTCACAGGGAGAGGAGGTATCTAGGGTGGCCCTGGGAAACGCTCTGTCTCACTGCCCTAGGCCATTCACAGAGGGGGGGGGGCAGTACACCCTCTGCCTGCTGGATAAACAGTGTGGCCCTCTCCCCATCATACACATGGCTATATTACTGACATGTATGCTACTCTGTGTCTAATAGATAGTAGATACAAGTGAGACTTGAAGTAGCATAAATGGCTTCATAATATATCAATTATTATTAATTTCCCTGTTCCCTCTGATTGTCAAAATTTTGTTGAAATTTTGTAAAGGCAATGCCAAAATCATCAGCACCGTGAAAATAAAATTCTCAAAGAACTACACACATTGGTGGTAGCCATGGTAACCCGGCCGGATCCGGAAGAAGCCACCTGCGGGGCATGTGGGATTCCAAGATGGCGGCCCCGTAGGGACGCTCTGTTTGTTGACAGAGACCGTGTTTTCGATAGGCGGGCAAAAGTCGTCTGCTATACGGCCGCTTTGATACGAAAACCGCGCCAAATGGGGGGTCAACTGTCTACTGACCTCTTTGTGTGTATAATAAACACATGACTGAAAGAGACTGTGGAATAAATCCCTTGAGTTCATTTTTATCCCTTGCGAATGTCAGGACAATGTCACCCAGGGCCGTCTATTGGATTCTATTTGGTGAAGTAAAGGGAGAGATACTTTAGAGCCAACACAAAGTAGGGAAGTGAACATCACAGAGTTAACACCACTGTTTATGCTTTTTATTGATGGTACCGCTTAATGATATATACATACTTTTTCAAGTGATTGGTGTATTTCCAAGAGCCCCAACATCGATAGGATGATATGGTAGGAAACATGCCCCTCATAATCTTTGAGTGAACTGTTATAGCCTAATTTATTTCAAAATGATGAAGGGTTGTTCCCTGAAAAGTTCACTGCCAGTTAGAGCTTCAAAAACCTTAATACTAAACTTGCACTTTGTGCCCTCCTGAGTTATCATTAATTACATGATCATTACTGTACATTATTTATTGAGTCTTGAATTCACCCCACATTAAATTGAAACCAAACAGAAATTGTTGTTTTATTTGCCACCAAGCACCCCATTATCACCCCAAGTTCGTGCCCTGGCATCTGATTGGCTGCAGACAAGATGCTGGTGTTTGGCGAGCATTTCGCTGGTTTATTGTCGTGTTGGTGGAAGGCGTTTATTCGGACACCCAACCCCTGCTTTAGCTGCCCACCTACCCCAGATACCCCAGTCAGGATAGAAGTCAGCTGAGGCTGGTTCTACGGTAGAACCTGTAGAGAATAAGATGAGACACACCCTGGGACTTGCAGTGAGTGGGTAAAGAGTAAAAGGTGAAAAGAAGAACTTACACCCAACATAACTTATACCCTACACACCAACGCCGGCACCAACGCCTTCCCCTCTCCACATGCATTCACCCTTGCAGGTACAAATATTGTATATCCTTTTTTTTGTTTATTATTCTTGAATTCATAGGAGCAGTCAAATCTCCACACAAGGTCTATGAATAATGAGTCGCCTCATTCTTATCATTGCTCGCATGGCACCTGGAACAGGTTTGCTTACAACCCTTGACCAAAGCCTGGCTACAGTTCCAACCATTGTTGAAAGAAGGGCGGGGTTTATAGTTACCATTTCATTACATATAAAATCTATAGTTACCATTTCCTGACATACGAAATCTATATAAACCTTATGTTCTGTATAAACTATTTTTAAGTCGATTTATATCTTTGTTCAATGACATTCAACTTGAAATTGTCCAAAACATGAATCAGACAAATAGAGCCTAAAATACTGATTTGACCTGGTTTAATGAGGAGCCTCACCAGGACTGTATGGATGCATTGAGGTGTCAGATCTCTACAGATGTATGCTATAGGGCTGATTTATGCCAGTACATATACTCTGTAAGATCAAGTAATCGGTCCATAAAGGGTTAAACTAAAGCCACCCTGCCCCCCCCCCACACAAACCACCACCACCAAACTATACCATTACCAGCAGTAATAAGCTGGCCCCAGTACAAGGCACCCATCACTTCCTGGCTCCTGCAAGTGCCTGGAAAAACCATCAGAAACACCGCTACATAAAACCCGAGGCCTGCCATACCACCACCTTCCCCTGGCCACAACCCAGTATACCCATACCTCCCCAAACCAACTGGGGAGCTATAGGACTGAGGCCATTTCAGGGAACATTGCTAGGAACATTCGGCAGCCAATTTCTAGGCTCATTTAGAAGGCGCCTGCTTGTTGCGATGCCACTTCCTGGCTGGCACGGAGATAAAGGAAGCAAGGGCTGGCTAGGAAAGGATGTGCTATTTCCTGGAATATGTTACTTTAGGAGGTAGTGTTTACTAGGGATGGAAAGGAAGGGGGGGGGTAGTGTTAGGTCCCATATAGGAGGTGCCTTGCTGCCAGAATTATACAAATTGCTTTGTGGTTACATGGATATGAATATTCACCACATTGGAATTGCAAGGTCTGAATTGTGATTAATATCGTGGTGAAATCGCTGTATCTGGTCCCACTAATATGGTTGTAATTCTACATGATAAGGTTCATGCTATATGCAGAAACAACGACTGAATTATCAATGTGAGGATCGCCATGTTACTACCCAAATTGAAGCTGATAGATTGTTGGTACAGCGTAAGCAATTGCATGTATGTCTCTCAGAATTGCATTTGTCAGCTGCCAGAAATTCCATATTTTCCGGGACACTGCATGTCTACACATATACTCTCCTTTTTTGAGAATAGGTATTTCTCTTCTTTTTAACTGGTATGTTTATTCAAAGTTGCGCCATCATGGGTCTACCCTTTGGCACGTTGGTGTTTCCCCCGTGCACCCTTTTCTGTCTCTAGGCCCGCAAATCCTTTTTCCGATTACCGTCTAGATCATGTTCTGTCCATTTGTCCCACATCTCTGTTTATGGTTTGCCCAAATGTGATATAAAACGATAAGGCTGCAATGGAAGACTATCAGGAATTAATAGCAATACTTAAGTTGCGTATGATAGGAAACCTATGCTAAATCAACTATTCATGGCATGGGTTGTGCCAAGAGAAAATGTAGGAAATAAAAACAAATGGGGTGGGTGGTATCCACTCGGGTGTACAGATCATGTATGATTTGCAGGTACCAGTGATCATCCCTCCGCTTGTACCAGTCATATAAAGCTTTATTGATCCTATCATATGCACCAGTTACCAGCGCAATACATTTCGCTGGTTCCCAGTCAGCTCAGTGGACACCTCACTTATTAATAATGACAGGTACCAGGCAGAGCAGTCAACTCTGATTTATTTCAAGATGTCCCTTAGGTCATGTCTGTTACGGATAGCAGTAGGGGCAGGATTTGCTTGTTACTGCATGTTCTACTATACATTCCTCCTTACACGATGGGTCCCAACAGTGCCGGCACATATCGCCCCCTCTTGCGGCAGGGCTCGTCACTACTGGTTAGGAAGGGTTGTATCATGTAAGGTGTGTTCAGTTTTCCACATGCAATAATAATAGGGCTATTAATTGGCTTGGAGGACCTTTGGTTCTAGGCAAGTTGTCGGTTCCAATACGTATATATTAGTTCTTATTCTTCTGAGGAAAAACGTCAGAATAGACTTCCCAGAGAAATATACAGAGAGGTTTTACTATGATCTAAATGTATTGATATTCCCAATTCAATATTGAGCTTTCTATCGTGCACTGAGACTCTCTGATGAAGCTGTCCATGTGTATGATACAATTTAACCCTTTAATGGCCGCGTGCTCCCATCCATGATGCACCAGTGCTGTCCATCGACCTGCCAACGCTGCATTGGTGCATCATGGCGACCCATTCAGAATATATCAAACATATTAATGCCTCTTCACAACAAATGGTTACAGAAATATTCATTAATGCATTAAGCGGCCCTCAAAGGGTTACAAGGGCGAGGTCTCCTAACCCCATCTCACGGTCTACCACGCGTGTCACGTGGGTAAGCTGCCTCAAGTCAACCTACGTCACACACGACGTCACCCTACGTCACACGACGTTGCCCTTAGTCTAGTCACATGATCAACCAAGCCATAGGGCATTTTTGTTGGGCACCAAGGCCACCATTGCTGCATATTAAATAATGTCCCATCGAAATAAAAATGGTGATGTCCAAATACAAATAGTGAATACATTGTATGCGTGTAGTAGCAGAAGGAATGTTTCTGTAGGACGGCCAGTGTGTATTCCATGACAAGCCGGAACTCATCATATCCAACATGCTAGTTATTGCTGAGGCAGTTTCCGGTCATCCGACCTACCTCAACTAATTTCAGATTATTTTCAAAATGTTTCCCATTTTTCATAACACTTTTCATATTAATTTCAGATTTCTAATATCTTGAGAATTTTCTCGGGTTCAATTTTTTCTTTTGCCCGAGGGGGAGTCATGGGAGGGAGCCCGCCGATCATGAACTATGATTCCCAATTGTCAAATTGGACATTACTGGCTTTGGTGCGTGGAAAACCCCTTATTACAGTTGTGAGGATTAGTGTATCATGAATTATACATAAGTTTTACCAAGTTGATACACTAGATGGCGCTCCAGTAGCCCAGCTGCTTACATGGGCATGTCCAGCATCTACTCCCATGGCTCCATAGGTTTACCCTTAGTGCACAGACACCCCGATTAAAAATGCCCATTTGCAATGTAAAATAGAACAGGTCATTTTCCTTGCATTCTTGTCCTTTATTATTTCAAAGGGATACTTAAATGGGTTTTCATTTAAAGTCATCAGTATTAAACATAAAATATGATCATTCCTGGCGGCGGCATGATTTAAGATCCACCCCTCTCCCTCTATTATAAAAAGCACATGACTTGTCATCTCTGAAATCCTATCAACTACACAGTAATGCAAAAATAAAAATAAAGTGAAAATAAAAAAAAAGTGTAATGGTTCATAAAAAGATAAAAGACTCATCCATTCTCCAGACCTCCTCCAATTGTTCTCTGTATTCTCTCAGAATCACTTTAAAGTCAGAGATGAAGCAAATAATTGCAGTTCCTTCTTTCAGTCTTTATAGGTTTACAAAGGATAACTAAAGAAGTAATTTTATTTTTTAATTCCCTTGAGATAAAAGAACTACCTCGGGAGAACTATGTCTTAGATGATGGACATCAGGGATTTTATTTCAATGTGCCTCTGAAAGAATGTCTTTTAAGTTGACATTATTTTTGTAATACTTGCTTTGGTCTCTAAGATCAAGGTTTCAAGGAATCCTGTGGGATTAAGATTAACTGAGAATGGGCATAGATTGTGATCTGTATAGACCTGTGTTAGTGAGGTGAACTCAGCATTACCATTAAATTTTGGTAATAGAGTGCTCATTGACCATCTTTTAAATGCTGATTCAGCACAAGAACTGTCTTTTTAAAAGGGGTGTGGGCACCTCATGATTAATCTACCCTATAAATGTACCGGTAGTCAAGGTCCATCCACCCCGGGATCCACCCACACCCTCACCCCTAAACATTAATCCTTAGTTACACCTGTGTGCAGTTCATATTCCTTAACACTTTAAGGTTGGCTCCTTGTCTTAACACAGTATGGCAATTTGCCTTTATGGCGTGTATGCAGCCCTGGCGAGTCTACTTGTCCAAATACCTGTACTAACAAATTTAATTAATCAGGCTCGTTCTGCCCCAACAGGGTTGCCACACTCCCTAAGCCTAAGTTTTGGCATGGTGCACCAATACAACACTGGTATGTACGGGAACGTTCAACAATTATGTCACCGGTATTTAGGCATTTTTCAGGACCCACCCACCCCCTTGTCACTGTTTTTGTATGGAACATATAGAGGAACCCAAAGACCCGCCCCCTAAGCAGTGACATAATTGTTGAACATTCCCTACCCTCTCCCCGCACTGCATGGGTGTACAAATCAATGTACCATGACGACCAGGGAAAATGGGCCAGGATACATCAGACGGTCCTTAAAGGGTTAACATGGCCCTACACCACCCCCTGTCCCTCCCAAGGGAGGATAAATCTGCCCCTCCTGTCAGCTCTCGTAAATCCCCTCTGCCAACACTGTCTATGTCCCGCCTTCCCATTGGCTGCTGTACCATACCTCCTGATTGGTCGTGAAGAAGATAAACTCACCAGCAGTTAATCTTCCCTAGCCATTTGATTGGTTGCTGACAGTGAGGCCCTGTCGGGCGGAATGGCTTCTCGTGTTCCCATTGGCTGTTGGCAGGACGACACTGTATAAGGTCTAAACCAAGATGGCTACCCAAACTAAGATAGCCACCACTTCCTAGCTTTGCAAGTTTTCTTTTTTTGGAATAGTGTGAAAACTTGAGAGCTCTTTCAAGTTTATTTCAATGATCAGTTGAAATCCTACTTTTATTTCTTTTCTTTTTTTTTTAGATTTGTAGGGGAGATGCATGCTGAAGCACAAATCCATATAAAAGATGAATAAACTCCAAAAGAATATTGTATTCACCATCCCAGATCATTTTCCCATTCCATAACACAAGCATTATCATTTACAAAGAGATGGGTTGAGGGAAAAATATTATTACCAAATTCCATGAAGATGTACCTCAAAACTGAACTGGGGGATAGGGGGGGGTCTGTATGAGGTCTGGTGACTTATGACGCCATAGTCCAGAATCCTGTCCGTTCCTTTGACGTTTCTATTATCAATTTCAATTTATTTGGTAGAGTGTGTATGTGTACGGGTGTGGGAGTAGGAGGGGTTTATTTGGTAGAGTGTGTATGTGTACGTGTGTGGGAGTAGGAGGGGGTATCTCATTTGCCTCATTCTCACATGGGTGATTTAGGAACTTGACCGCAAACAATTACATGCAATCAAGGAATGTTAATTAGATATTAAGTGGTGTCAAGATTGTTATTCCCCAATTTTAGATTAGCCTGCATTTTTATGCCAAGTAGGAATCTAGATAGACAATAATGGCGCATGCACACACTGCAAAAGGATACACAACGTATAGACAACCATTATCTACATAGTTTATGGCAGACTCAGGGGTTATAATTGGCTCTATAAACATATATCGGGCAAATAGTGCATAACGTATCATACATACCCACTGGTCGTCATGATGCACGAATGTAGGCCTGGATAGTCCTATCACTAGGGCTACTTCCATACATCATGACTACCCTTTAGGGCTCCCTATATCAACTGAGTGGGTTCATCATGGTGCACGAATGCAGCCCTGGCGAGTTACTCACTAGGGCTGCATCGATGCATCATGACAACTAAAAGGTATATGATGGATGAAACCATCATCCTTTAAAGTGTTTAAGATGGCCGACATGTTTGTCAGTACAGACATGCTAACCACCCCACGTGACCAGACAGCTTCATGATTTGCTCACTAGGGGGCAGCTCTAGGGTGATAAATTCCCTCCCCTCCCAGCCCCCTGCCCCCATCCCCAACCATAAAACTATGTCACACTATAGGGGTTACTAGCAGAAATCATAAGATTTGAATATTATTTTTTAAGGGAAAGAAGGAGTGAGTCAGAGAGAGAGAGAGAGAGAGAGAGAGAGAGAGAGAGAGAGAGAGAGAGAGAGAGAGAGCGATTGTATAATTAATCCTTTTTTACCTTGCAGACGTTCATTTTTAGAATTGTTTTTTTTTTCTCTCGAAATTAATGAAGATATAAATATAACAGCAATATATATATATATATATATATATATATATATATATATATATATATATATATATATATATATATATTTAACTTCCAATCAATTCGTTTATGTTCAGATACATGACTATTATGGCAAGGACTATATATTTTATGGGAATATTATTAAGTAAGGATTGTCGTGTTTAGGATGCCGATGTAGGGTGGGAATGTTCCCCTACCGCCCTCTGCATACTTGCATCAAGATAGGCCAAAAACACAAATTATGTCTTTATTTATCCATATATACTCCCTTCGTAATCAGTCTTTTTCTCCTTTATATCGATTTTACTTATGGGAATTGATTCACAATAGATCAACATTAGTATCATTAATATGTATTTGCAAAAATTACATCCTACAGAATTTTCCATTTTCCCAGGCAGGCAGGAGATGTAAGGGCCGTTCTAATATATACATGTCTTCTAATTAAAAGATTGACGATTCAGGCTTACTGATATCGATTTTTAAGACAATGATTGCAATATTAATCAAGCCTGATTTCATTAATATATATTTGGAAAGCAATAGCGACATATTGTGCTTCACATAAAAAAAACGGACATATTATTATGTACCGAATCCTATTTCAATATGATCCTGAGTTCATATTCTCAGATTTGAATATCTCTTGGGGAAATCCCTATAACAAGTTTTAAGGTGATCCTAAATACTTTTCCTCTATCATAAATCACTGTTGAAACCTACTTACTCATTCCCTCATCTAATCACAGATATTGGAATAAGTTCTTAATAATCCTTCTACACCCTCTCTGTTCCCAGAGACCTCCAGGTCTCGCCAACATCAATCTCACCCAATATAAGGCTGGCTCTGGCTTTGTTAGTAGGGAAAACTTCCAATTTCATCTTTTGATAAAAAGCCCTGAGAGACAATCTATTTCACTTTGGGGTTTGTGTGGTGGTGAAAGGAGAGTAATGAGTCGGTGGTGGTGGTGGTGGTGGTGGTGGACTGAAAAATATACTTTCGCCTTGTCAGTCCTTGTATAGGGTCTTCATTTTGACAACTTTAGAGGGCTGTCACTCAAGTGTTGTCAGTTGGACGTCCCATCTAAGTCATCAAGCCTTAAGATATCAGTAGGCAAACATCTATCTGAAAATTCTGTTCCACGGCTGTTAAGCAAAAAATACTTATGAAACATTGCCTTGTCGCACATCATACAGTCTTCACATTTGGCCCTGCAGAGATATTCTATCCTGGTCAATTATGATAGATGCTGGGGGTCCTACATTTTTCCAGTGTGGCAGTGGGCAGAGTGGTGCCGTATGGTGGTAGGGGTGGTGATTCACTGCGGTGGTCAGGGGAAGGACTGGGAGTACAAAGTTCTTTTAGAAGGGCTATATCTTACTTGGCTATGAGTCATTTTAGGCTGGGACTCAACATAATAACACAAAGCAAATTCAGTAAACACTTACACCATTCCTGAAAATGTCACGAAATATTTTTCTAAATTCAGATCATAATATCAAGCCAGTTTTTATGACACAGAAGCTTGAGTTAGCAAGCAGTCAATGATGAGTATATGGATCAGTATAGGATTACATAGGATAGTTTCAGCTTTCATTTGATATAATCATCTCAACTTTGTCACCATCGGCAAATTGGAGAAGATAATTATGCTCTATGTATCCAATACCCATGCCATCTGGTTGGAATACCACACGCGCGTGCTTTCCTCTTCCATCTATCTTATACTATAGGTCTTTAAGGACTGAAAGCAATAGCATAATCGTACCATTCTTGCTAAAAACGTGTTAATCAATGCATCATTCCACTCGGTCGGCGTGATACATCATCATTGCAGCCTTTCCATGTAACTCACCAGGACTACATTCATACATTATTCTGACTTGATATATAGGTACCCCAAAAGGGCCGAGATATGAATGCATATAGCCATTGAAAGTAGATTCACCATGGTTGAATTTGTGCATCATTAATAACACCAGTGGGCATGGAACATACCCTCAAAGGGTTAGTCCATCATGCAATACCATTGATCTCGCTATCTGCTGAGTGGTACACGGTATTGGGACGGACAGGTGAGGTATTATTTACGACATCCAAGAACCTGTTTACAGTAACATATTCATGGGACGAGGACCCGGATGTTGGTGAGAGTAGCTGTCTTCTGCGCAGCCCATAGAGGCCTCTGTTAAGTCGGTCATGGAAGAAAAGTTTGCGATGTAATTATCACAAAACTACCGTATCGTTGTGTTTAAGCGCCCAGGCGCTTATTGATTTATTTTCATGTATGAAAATAAATCATTTACATCTATAGCCAGGGGTTGAAATTTTGACCAATAGCTCATCTACTGAAATCCTAGGCATGGGCACTAACTTAATAGGTACTAATATCTGGGGCCAGCACACAAAACCCATAGACTTTAGCATAGGCAGTTTTCTGGCCTTACTACTTTATGCCCATGGATTATATCTGACCAAGACGAGTGGTACTGCCCTCCTTACCCCTGGCTTTCCCTAGGCACACTCCAAACTTGTGGACAGGTAGATGATTATTGCCTCTAGGCTTTGCAGTCCCTATACACCATGGCAATCTGTCACAAACACTCCAAACTTGTGGACAGGTAGATGATTATAGCCTTTAGGCAGTGCAGTACCTATACACCATAACAATCCCTCCCAAACACTCCAAACTGACTGACAAGTATATGATTATAGCCTCTAGGCTGTGCAGTGATGCACTAAAACAGTGCTGGTGAGTAGAATCCTTACCACTGCATTGGTGCATCATGATACATTGTGCAGGGCCTCAGTTAGCTATTTAAGGGCATCATGATCCACTAAAACAGTGCTGGTGAGTAGAATCATTACCACTGCATTGGTGCATCATGGTACATTGTGCAGGGCCTCAGTTAGCTATTTAAGGGCATCATGATGCATTAAAACAGTGCTGGTGAGTAGAATCATTACCACTGCATTGGTGCATCATGATACATTGCGCAGTGCCTCAATTAGCTATTTAAGGGGGTCATGATGCACGTCATGATGTCTCGCCAGCTCTTCATTGAAGCATCAAGACGAACATCTTCAAAAAAGCACTGTTAGCCCTTTATGGATGGCATGATGAATTGATGCACATTTAAACCTTTATGGATGGCATGATGCATTGATGCCCATTTAAACCTCTATGGGTGGCATGATGCATTGATGCCCATTTAAACCTTTATGGATGGAATGATGCATTGATGCACACTTAAACCTTTATGGATGGCATGATGCATTGATGCACATTTAAACCTTTATGGATGGCATGATGCACACTTAACCCTTTATGGATGTATTGATGCACATTTAACCCTTTGTAGATTGCATGATGCATTGATGCACACTTAACCCTTTATGGATGTATTGATGCACACTTAACCCTTTATGGATAACATGATGCATTGGTGCACACTTAGACCTTTATGGATAGCATGATGCATTGATGCACACTTAACCCTTTAGGGATGGCATGATGCATTGATGCACACTTAACCCTTTATAGATGGCATGATTCATTGATTTACACTTAACCCTTTAGGGATGGCATGATGCATTGATGCACACTTAACCCTTTATGGATGGCATGATGCATTGATGCACAATTAACCCTTTATGGGTGACCTGCTACATTGATGCACACTTTAAGCATTATCATTAACCATGACAAAATAAATCACCACGGCTATGCCGTGCTTAACTGATTTCCTTAATCCATCAAATACACGCCTCCTAGTAGATTTGGCGGGGGCATTACCCCCGGCTCTCATACAAAACAGGCGCTTATTCAAGATCGAGTTTTCAATGGTTAAGAGATATTTCAACTCCCCCTTGCCCCCGGCGCTTATGAAAGACCGGCGCTCATTCAAATCCGGCGCTTAAACACGCCGATACGGTATGCTAAAATGGCATAGGTCGTGGTTTGTGACTCACAACGATTGATTGAAATGGAGCGTAGGCATATAGATCTTTAGCTCTCATGATGTAGCATAAAATGGCGTAGGCAGGACAAACTCTATAGATGCATGGAAGTTAGCTCTTGATTGATTGTGATCAGTTGGTAATTCTCATTTAAAGTAAGCATAGTTTGATGTCATCTCTCACGTAAAGTGGGCATGATTGACCCTAGCATTCACTTAAGATTGATTTAATTTGGTGAGATCATTGGGCACTGACCAAGGAGCATGTTGCTGGTTTCCATACTCAATAAAGATTCATAGTCAGTAGTCTGAGGGTCTTGTTATGGGATTTTGATGGAAACCCCCAACCCCCACACCACCACCATCCCACACACCCTTTTCTCCTACAAAACAACCATGTAGACATGTTGAGGGTTAAAGGGTAGTTTCCATAACAACTAACTCATAATTACATCCACTTGTTCAGCCCCTAGGTGGGCAAGTCATTGGCAATTGCTATGTTGTATACTTTTTGGATAATGACTGGAGGCTTGTTCATGTGAATTGTCTTTGTGTTTCCCTTTTATTCAAGTCTTTAAGGGCCATGTGATGTCCCCAGGTTCAGGTCCCTTGCAATATAGAGTCTACCGGTCAGCCCTGTATACAATGGTGCATCATACTGATCAGTCACCGTAGGGCATCAAACCAGTGGGGTTGGCATGATGCATGAATGCAGCCTTGGCAAATTGTTAAGCAGCACTACATTGGTGCATCATGACCACCAAAGGACATGATGCCTTCATGATCTGTACAGTCCTTAAAGGGTTAAGGTACAGGGAGGTACAAACATGGTGAGCCCTGGGTGGGAGCAGTAGGGGGTATACGGTGATATATTAGGATATGAGGGTGGGTGGGTGTGGGGGCGGGTTGTGATGTCTTATTGCTAGGAAATTGAATATATGTACTGAAAGGAAATGTACTAAAGTGGAACCAAAGTAATAGATTTGGAGTTGTATAAATCTTCATTCAGTAGACTTGAATGGTTTTATTATTCACAAAATGTTAGGACACTCAAGCAAATGCATAGTAGGTAGCCTATACCAAGGTATTAGATTACTTACAACCAATTTTCCCTTATCAATTTTTAGATGTTTATGCTTAACTTGAACAAGCTACAAATATATTCAGCTAATATGAAACAAAAACGATAAAATGAGATAATTGGCTTAAGAAAGGCATTTTTTTATATACATTTGCCTCATCCGTAAGATAACATTTGCAATTCCCTATAGACCTTCCATAATTCACTTCTCCCCATACTGTAGCAATATATCACAGTGTAGTGCGCATGTGCAGCATCCCTCACCCCCAGTATACATTCAGGTCTCACTCCGTTATTTATCACCTAACTCCCCAAACCCCCACCAGGGGTCTTCTCATTGTCTAAACTACAGGCTGCGCAGAGAGGCTGCTCACTGGGTGGGGAGTGTAATTGGTTACCATTGGTTACCAAGACGACAACGAGGCTGACCCTGAGAACTCTGCAGCAGAGATTTAGAGTGTTATAGAATGGGACCATCGGCATGAAGAGTGTGCTGAGGGGGTCAGTGAACACTAGGCAAAACCACGCTGAGATCTGTCCGAGAATCTCCGGGATGTGGGAATGAATTGTGAGGAAGCGACACCACCGGGAGTTTTGTAGACAATGCTTTGTAATGTATATTTTCATAGTGTTAAATAATATTGAGAAAGGAATCTGATTTTCGTAATGAATGGGGGTTCCTCAACAATACCACATTTTCTCTAGGAATTTTTTTTAGAAAGGGCAGTCGACCATAACATACCAAATATTATATGTGGTTGTTACACTATAAAAGAGTGGCTTCCCTGACCCACTTAAAAGGGTCTATATACTTTCCTATCCCCTCGGATGTGTGTGGTGCCCATATGCATGGGCACCACCATATTCCTCTGTGAAACTGTAATGTAGTTCTCGCCATGAATATGACCATAGCTGTTGAAATGGCATTAAACATCGATCCCTCACTCACTAGCTTTAAAAGAAATAACACAATTCCAATCATTGATTGCTTGAGCCGAGTGTGTATAAAAAGAGAGAATATCAAAGATTGTTAATTGTTTAAGTAAGCCTAGGTAAAGGTTCAGTAGATGCAATGCAGTCTACCACTGATGCCTTATTCACCAGTCTATTATCTCCTTGTAACCTGCCTCACACTTTACTCCAACCCCTGGCGGGAAGTCTGCTAACCAGTAACTCTCACTAAACTCGTTATAGGGGGCGCCTTCATCTGTCACGTGACAGGAAGCCAAGCTAATGAAATGACCTGTGGAATTATGGGGGAGCAAAAAGATTCCGGAAGAAAAAAAGCCAGGAAAAATAAGCCTTCTTCTATTTCAGCTTGGTGGTTTGTTTTTGACCACACGTTCTCAATTCTTCATTCATAATAGATATGATTACCAGCATGTTATGTAATTGGGGAAGTGAATGAGGGTAATAGCAATCTTATTGTTATTGTGCACAAGTTCAGATGTTCCATGTATCTTTGGTCCTGTATCACTGGCCTAAGTAATGATAGCATTAACACATTCTAAATGCCACCCTCTAAATAAAGATTGTCTTATGGTTTTCCTTATTCATCCCTTGATACTCATGTCATTGTCTGTCTAAATTGTCATTCACATCCACACGTTTGATTAGATTAGATTAGACGGAACGGACCACTGCCAGCTAGCAAGTAGGAATGCTAAACCTTCAATATCACCCCCCCCCCCCCACACACACACACACACTAATGTTTGGCTGTTTTAACGATTTGGCTATATGTATGCCGCCAATCTCA
The DNA here is from genome assembly GCA_949317995.1 of Acholoe squamosa. Classification (NCBI taxonomy): domain Eukaryota; kingdom Metazoa; phylum Annelida; class Polychaeta; order Phyllodocida; family Polynoidae; genus Acholoe; species Acholoe squamosa. The sequence goes on along the minus strand of OX439051.1, from coordinate 46,214,314 downwards.
AAGCAGCTGGTACCAAAGACAACATCAAGTCACATATATCTTCAATGATAAATGAATGAGGTGACTGTAACTAATCTAGTATCTGAGGTTAACTTTTAAAGTATATCCTAGTGCCAGGATGTGATCTACACGTTATTAAATCACTATTATACTAGGAATGATTTGAATTTTAACAGTATTTCTCATTTTAGGTTCCCGCCTTTGACTGGCTCTTGTAAGAGTACCCCAATTCTGTGTTCCTTCATAGATGTATTAGACGAAACGGACCAATGCCAAATCAATCATGATTCCTTCTTTTGCCTTTTGATAAGCCGCAAATGTGGGAATCGTTCGTTGTTAACTGAAATGGGCCGGATATGGGCAGGCATGGCTCCGCAATGAATGATTGCTTCTTTCTTATTGGCCAACGAGGAGCCAATCAAATTGCCTATAACAAATAGGTTTCGGTAGGAGCCTTCAATAAGGCGAATGCCTCAAACATCTGCGTGTGCGAAGAAGGATGGAGAGCTGGGATAAAGGATAAGAAGCCATGTAGAGTACCTTATTAACCTTTAGTATGATATGGAGATTTCATTTTCAATTTTAGGAACACAAAAGACACTGGAATCTGATTTGAATATATCGATCTGCAGACAGGTGGAATCTAGAGTGGGTATAGAACCCCAGTATACATGTGCTGAGTAAAATGAACCATGAATAATAATGATTTTATCTACCACCTTCAGATAGGTAGGATACACATTAGACCAATTGAAATCCCTGTTCATAAAAAGATGAGACAGGCTAGAACCGAAACAGTCATTGTCCAGTGTTTCATTCAAAAATTATCATCATATCTATCAATAATCATTATCAATAGAAGCAAGGACTATTGGTCACTTTCTTTGTGCACTGTTGACATAAACCTGAGTTCTACTTGGGGATCCTGGTAGTTGCGAAACGTTCTTTTAGAAACCTTGCTCTGTTTGTTTTTGTTCATATCGTATCATTGGAATACCCCTTCCGCTTGTCTACTTGATATCAGGGGTTTGAGACTTTTTGTGGATTGCCTTTTATGACAATCCAGCTGTTTTGTAAACTATTTGTAAATTGTAAGCCATATCATTTATTTTTAGACAAAGATTATGGGTCTGGCAGTACTAAAAAAAGAAAGTTTTATCTCTAAAAAATATGCATGTTCTTTTAGTATATATTCCTCGATGTACCCTCATTGCAGCAAAGGTCAAAGAAGGGAGAATCAGCCCCACCCTCATCTTCCCCAGGAAGGGCTCCATCTCTCTGGGACCAGGAATCACGTGTGACAAGCATGTGACCGTCCCATCAGGCCCTAGGGCAGGTGGACTGTAACCATGGTAATTGAGTTCCACCTGGGGCTTCAAGGACAGCTCCTTCTCTTCCTCCACTACATTGGGATATATCACTATCCACATTATTTCTGGTTCAGTACATTGGGATATATCAGCACTCCATACTCATTGTTCCAGTAAATTAGAGTATATCGCCACCTACATACTCAATGGTCCTGTTAATTGAGATATATCCCACCCATAGCTATAATTTATACTCATTGGCCCAGTTAATTGGGGTACATGAATATTGCCACCCATACTCATTTCCAGTAAATTGGGATATATCTCACTACTATATATACTCAGTCGTCCATTACATTGGGATATCATATCACCTCCTACTTGCTCAATGGTACAGTACATTTGGAGACAATGGAAAATCTGAGTGTATTTATCACAGGATAGAGGCACTGGGAGTCGACACTTGAATATTGACAGTGTTCTTTTTCTATACTAGTCTTATATGTGACAGCAGCACAGGTCTGGGATCTTCTGATGCAAAGTGCTTCATGCTATCCATTAGGCCACAGGGGCTGAACAATGGTGTTGGGTTAGATGAGTCTTATGTCTGGGACCCTATGAATACCATATATATATATATATATATATATATATATATATATATATATATATATATATATTTGTGTGTGTGTGTGTTTGTATGTCAGTAAATGCAGAATGCATTCTGATGCATTCTATAGTGCAGACTGTGGTATAAACGCAATGTGTGATGATTATGGATGCACTCATTGACTTTAGGGCCAGATAAAAGCATGAGACATGGCATCACTTTACATCTGGGAGAGGTCAACTTGTGCATCCATAATCATCATGTATTAATTAGGTTTATTGGAGGCAATTATACATGTATCCCTAGCCCTACATCTACAACCACATCAGGACACAGGGCTCCTAGATGCCACCATACTGATATTACCCTCCATCCGCCCTCCATTAGTGCCAAAGCCCTAAGGTGACTGCTCAACCAATCAGCAACCAGGGATGCCTTCACTGCAAGGTTTGAGATAACCATAGGAAATAACCATAGGAAGCTCAACTTTGAGGTCAGGGTATACATTTGTGCTATACTTGGTTTTCCCAGCAGTTGAAAGTTATGTTTTCCTATGTGAATGTCCTCATGTGAAGGGATAATTTAGAATGTCAGTGACAGAGTATGGGAGGTGGCTGGGTCACACACACAGTGGGGACGAACTCAGTGGTCATCACCTAACTGTATTTTCTAGCAATCATGAATTCACGTCAGCAGCCCACCACGGTTGGCCCTTATCTGGAAAGAAAAGCCTTATCCCACAAATGTGCTTTACCTATGTAAATCAACCCAGATTGGCAATCGATCCAGAGTAAAGAAGGGGGTGTAGGGACAGTGGGTGACTGAGCAAGCGAGTAAGGAAATGAGTGAGGGAGAGAGTAAGTGAATGAGTGAGTGAGAGAGTAAGTGAATGAGAGAGGGAGAGAGTAAGTGAGTGAGTGAGTGAAAGAGGCAGAAGGGATGGAGATGATAATATAGAATGAGACGAGACACACAGGACAAAGGGGAGAGAGAAAGTGAGTGAGGGAGTGAGCGAGTGGGTGAGGGAGTGAGTGAGTGAGGGAGAGTGAGTAAGTGAGTGATTCACTGAGTGAGTCAATGAGTCAGAAATGACGGGGATGATGATATAGAATGAGACAGGAGATACAGTGCAGAGGAGAGAGAAAGTGAGAAAGTGAGTGAGTGAGTGAGTGAGTAGGTGGGTGGGTGAAAGAGAGGGCATGTGAAGCAGTAGTCATGTACTTCTACCAACCATGTTTTATTTCATACCTTTCTTCTTCCATAGGCTAGAGCTACACCATTAAGCTGGTATCACTTCAGACATAATCCTTTAAGCTTTGGCATCACTTTACATCTGGGAGAAATGGTCATTTGCCTATTTTGGCAGCCATCTTGGATTTAAGAGTATCACTATAAATATTCACATTAGCTCCCCTTCTATATGGACAGAGGATTTTAATATCTCCATTTTAATGTATTACATGATCTTTTCTGCCCATGAATAAGGATGTTAGCCTATGAAGTTAAATATCTCTATATGCCTAATTGGTGGCCATCTTGGATTTGTGAGTTCCAGATAAAAGTTTTTATTGGCTCCCCCTCTAGATCTATAGAGGTGATTAATACCTTCATTTTGAGGTACTACATGACTAGTTGTGATGATAAATAAGGATTTTATAGTAAAAAGATGAAAATTGATACCCAATTGACAGCCATCTTTGATTTTCAGGGGGTTTAGACAGAAACTCATTTTGGCTTCCCATCTATTTTTAAAGAGGGAGTCAATACCATCATTTTGATATATTGCAAGATCAATTCTATTGAAAAAAGGATTTTAGAGAATTATATTGAAAATATATGTCCAATTGGCAGCCATCTTGGATTTTGGGGGGTTCGCAATGGCTCTCCATCTAGATTGAAAGAAGGGGTGAAAATGAGCCTGTATTCCAAATTTGAGAGAATTGTCCAGCAGGTTCACTTGGAATCCTTAACAGCCCCCACTACTGGTCCCTAAACCGATTAAGCTCTCCTCCCATGGCCCATGTCAAGTTGCTGAATACCACCAAGGGACTGGATGAGCCTGTTCAATAATATGGTGAGAGATCGGACCCCTGAGACCCTGTATGCCTGGGGCTATAGAAGGGATGGGGTCAGTACGTAAAGGTGGTATCTTGGATAAATTCCTCCAAAAAAAAAGACAATTTCATTACATTTAATATTTTCATAGATTTAACCATGATTTGTACAGTTTTGAATTCCTTCTCCTTTGAGCAATTTCTTAATCTTTGTGGGTAGATTTCCAAACACTATGTCCCAAAAATTATACTGGAAGTTCAGTATCATTGATAGTAGATATAACGTTGACTATAATTATGTAGTTGTGGAATTGGTAATATTGTACATGTACAATATCATTTCCCTTAAAATTGACCTAAATAGAATTTCCTCTACAACCAGCTGAATTAGGGTGCCATACCTTAGTCATCATGATCAACACATTAGCTCACCCACATCATTTATATAGGAGGTCAACTCATTTAGACTAATATCTAGGCAGCTGTAGATGACCTTCTGTTGGGGGGGGGGCTGTAGATAGCCATGGTGCTGATACATCCATTCCTGTCTCACAACATCAACCAGAACAGATAACTTAATTTCCTACACCAATAGCACTGGATTCAAAATAAACAACCCCTCCCCCTCAGACATAGACACTAGTATTTGTGACCTTATTACCTCCTATACATGCACGTACACAGAGGGATTGTGGCACTATGTTGTTAGCAGACTGATGATTCACCTCACCCATCGTACCTTGGGACAGAATCTAGGTAGTACCAGAGTAGGGTAGTTGCAACCAGTCGCCAGCTAATGTCGTTAGCAAGCATCGATACTACATGTATCAAGTCTGGTACTGCCTTTGTTAGCCAACGTCAGAGTACTAAATTTCTGCGTTTTAGGATTAAAATGATTGTAATATTGATAGTAATAGGGTATTATATTTTGCACAGTTTTAGCAGCACGTATTTGGCAGCCCTCATAGAAATGGTAAAAATAGTGCAACATGGGTCAATGTACCATATAGATGTAGTACACATTCACACCTATCACACCTCCCATCACACCTCCACACCTCACAATCACACCTCCATCATAGAGGCCACTTTGCATTCATTCTGAATCTGACCTTGACCTTAGAGGTCACATGAGGTTAGACTACCAAGGTCACAGTTGGGGTCACCATTGTATCTGAGTGGATGTAGGTTTTATGAGTCCATTGTCTTAATGCTAACCTTATAAGGGCTGTACGATGCATTCACGCATCATGCCAATCGGTCATCATGATGCATTCATGTATCATACAGATCCTATAAGGTTGATACACTCACAAAGGGTTGTAATGATGCACCAATGCAGTCCTAGTGAGTAGACGCATCACCACTGCATTGGTGCATCATGATGACAAAGACCATGTACCTTGAGACATCACGTGAACCGTAAATAGTTAATATACTAATTGTACCTGAATCTGGTCTAGAAATTGGATTGTGTGAAGATATGTACTATTTAGGAGATCATGTGTGATGTAATGATATGGGTGGTAAGGTAGCCTGTATGATTCCATATTATACTTTATATGCCTGAGCCTACTACTCCAGCTACTTCAGACTAAATTATTGTGACATGTAACAATGTTTCTTTTCGCAGATCGTGTCAAAATAACATGGATACATATTATCGCATAAAATGACACTAGTAAAAGAAAAGAAATATCACCAGAGGATAAACACTGAATCATAACACTATACATAGATAGATTTAAAATCCCGAGGGCTAGAAATTAATTATTGTACAGCCATTTCAACAGTAAAAGGTAAAATCCCTAAAATGCCAACCCTATTTTATCATAATGTTTTCTAGGCACATGCTGTCAGCTGTATGATGTATGCCAATGTGGATCTAACAAAGACAAAGGGCGCGTCCACTAGGCCTTGCTGCCTCTATAATATATGAAACCACCTGGGGCCACATAAAACCTATTTCCCGATAATATAAAAACAGATTTTCTGGCAACATCCTCTTGTTAGTACACTCATATCTAAAGAAAAAAAGAAATCTAGAAAGGCAAGGCAATAAGCTTTTGTTAAAAACAAAACAAAACAAATCATGTCAAACTTTCCAGTTTGCCAAATCATATGCCAGCTCCTCAAAAACCATTCAGCAAACCAATCTAATATCGTCCATTAAAATTGGTCATTGGATAAGAATTACAATAATAATTGACAGGAGGAATGAGGTGTCAAAGTGCACAGAGTACTTCAGGAATAAATGGAATATCATATTTTTGTTGGTACCAGTGCAGATTCCTGAACGTTTTAAGCCAGTTCTCAAATGACAGACGCTCCATCTTTTATTTTATCACAGCTTTAAGGGCTTAGAAAACATTTCTCTTACTGAACAACGTTTTATAATGCCAATTATCTAACATGATATTGTGTGGTTCATGGGAGGTGGAAAGAGTCTGAGTACATATGTTTCCCATATTCTCTGATATATAGAGTCAAGCTTCCCCTCCATCTACATTTTAGATGGTACTAAACATTGAACCAACATTGACCCCTGGTTTATGAATCAACATGGAGCAATCATTTCATTGTTTATTTCCGCATTCCAAATAGGCCCAGAGCCTAGAGTCATCTAACATTGACAACTGATTAATCAATATTAGTAATCAATGTTGATTCAACTGATTTAAGTGCCCACTTAGGTACACTCTAAAAAATAACTGTTGAATCTACCAGGTCTCCATGTAAAACTGAACAGTGAACCACTGTAATCATATTGCAGTGACGTTGTGGAGTTTCCACAATGAAGCCCCTGATGGCAGTGCAGTGGTACAAGTAATCTCAGGTTTGGTTCAGTTGATTTTAGGGAAAATAACAACAGATCTCTGGCAACTTTGGTATAAGGATTTCATTATTTTTTACGACATTTTTTTACAATGTAGAGACGGGCAGTGAAGTGTACAGGTACACAAAGAGCTGTTCAGGTAGGTATGGCTGGGGTCACCTGGTACACCACCTGAAGGAGGCCCAGGTAACCATCTCCTGTCATGTATACATACACATACCTCCAGGCCATATTGACATTTATAGTATATATATAGCCATACCCTATCCCTTTACGGACTGACTGCCTGATGCCTTGAATTTCATATATTATCTTTTTCCTGAGAACTTCAGTATCATGATGAACCAATGCAGCTGGCGACACTACATTGGTTCAGCCTACTCTCTTTGATAGTGTATTTACCCTGTAGTGTCAGCATGATGCATGAATGCTGTATGGGCGAGTTACTCACTAGGGTTGCATTGATGTATGATAATGACCAAAAGGCATTTAACCCAATATGGTTGCTCTTAACGGGTTAAAAACCACTATAGCCAGCCTCATGTTAGGGACTGTAGACACAACACTGTACCATTTAAGACTGCATAGTAACATAATGCATTATACTTCTTGGTCGCCACAATGCATGAGTGGAGCCCCGGTGAATGCTATATGTAGGCATCCTGGCGATCCTGCAGGGTTAGTGCGCATGTTCCTGAACGGGCTACCTGATGCTCAAATGCAGAAGACTCACCAGCACTGTATTATTGCATTTCAATGACAAAGACAATGAACCTTGATTCCTAATTTATCCTTCAAATGACTATACATGGGATCTGAATCTGGGTATGAAAGCCAGCTAAGGAAGAGCCAAGAGGATACCAACTAAACACAGAGAAAGGTCAAACCATAGGAAATGCTGGCGGTCAACATATTCTTTTTGTTGCTGAATATAGGGAAATAGTGTGTCACAAACAATAGAATTTAAGGCATAAAGAATAGCGTGAAAGTGGTCTCATCAGGAGATGTATCCTTAATTGATAAGTACAAAATGTAGTTTATCATAAACCTCATACTCATCACTATAAACTTGTTAAAACTCAACTCAAACTATCCATGTGGGATACTCGAATATAGCCTGTAAATCTAATTTAGTACTGATACAATACCTTAGGTATCAAGCTCCTGACGCTATGTAAGTTAGTACTGATACAATACCTTAGGTATCAAGCTCCTGATGCTATGTAAGTTAGTAATGATACAATACCTTAGGTATCAAACTCCTGACGCTATGTAAGTTAGTACTGATACAAAACCTTAGGTATCAAGCTCCTGACGCTATGTAAGTTAGTACTGATACAATACCTTAGGTATCAAGCTCCTGACGCTATGTAAGTTAGTACTGATACAATACCTTAGGTATCAAGCTCCTGACGCTATGTAAGTTAGTACTGATACAATACCTTAGGTATCAAGCTCCTGACGCTATGTAAGTTAGTACTGATACAATACCTGAGGTATCAAGCTCCTGACGCTATGTAAGTTAGTACTGATACAATACCTGAGGTATCAAGCTCCTGCTGCTATGTAAGTTAGTACTGATACAATACCTGAGGTATCAAGCTCCTGACGCTATGAAGATTACACAGTTCAATACCACACTGTATATAGTGAAGCCTATGATTCTGACAAACATGGGTATTCATCGATCAGGGCGATTGGCTATGATACACATAAAACACCTTGTGTATTGATATACCTGTGTTTATTGTGATTTGGCCAAGGGTCATTTCTTTACAGGCTCTTATACCAACTTGTAGGTGAGGAAGTAGGAGTTAGGCAGGAGTCTTTACTGTACCCCGCACCCTATGTTGTATTGGTATTCTGTAAGTAGTAGATAAGGTGGGGGTATCAGCATGGCAATACAAGAATGGCTCCCAGGATATATGGCGCCTGGACATGCCATTCCATTCCTGAGAACACCTAAGGAGAGTGGCTGATAAACCAGATTAATGTACAGCATGGTAGCATATATTCATGAAGAAAATTGGCAAATATCAGGTAATGTGTTAGGTACCCTGACCCAAAGAGGAAGATTACCACTTTCTCTAAAGCCACACCCTTCCCTTGTACACGTCTATTTATTTACCCTGTTCCCTGGGGCCCCTTATTCCCATCACACCTTGCAGTCCACTATTGAATCGCGTAGGTCACCGTACATAATCCAATGACCTTAACCTATTTGTGTGCAGCCACCAACTTCACAGGTGGTGAGAAATTGGTCAATTTCCCAGTCTTTTTGAGACTGGAATTTAAAAAAAGAGCTCTTTACTTACCACAAGAAGCCTTTCAAAAATAACTATACAAGTAACCATTATTAGTGATATAAGAATACACTGTTGCTTGTTTCCATGTAGTGTACAGTGGATATGACTGCAGGTAAACCTGTGGTGAGGACCAGCCCAATCGGTATTCCAGAGGCTTCACTGCAGGATGGGTGGATATACAATAATCCCGTATCAAATCTCACCCTGACAACCTTAGCTCTACAGGCTATGGAACCCCCAACCTGGACCCTGCAAACCCACAGGGTAACCCTTTAAAGTCCACGAAAATGCCCCAAAATATTTTGTTGCACTCGCAAGTACTTCAGTTGGGAACCACCCTTTGGCAGTGTATCGTTCTCCTATTGTCATATTGAATAAATGAATACTGTCTACATGACAAATAAATGCCATAATACATTCAGGCAGAATTGAAGGTTTCAACCCAACACCAATTATTATCTTGTAATTGGGTACATGTACAGCCTTCCTCAGTTAACAAGACAAATACACAACAATAATGAATGAGAGAGAGAGAGAGAGAGAGAGAGAGAGAGAGAGAGAGAGAGAGACAGACAGACAGACAGACAGACAGACAGACAGACAGACAGACAGACAGACAGACAGAGAGAGAGAGACAGAGAGACAGAGAGACAGAGAGACAGAGAGAGACAGAGACAGACAGAGACAGAGACAGAGACAGAGAGACAGAGAGAGAAAAGGACTATGCAGTAGGAGCCGGAAATGCAGGCTCCACCCATGATATAAATGTAATATGTTACAATGCGTGCTCCCTCCTCCTCATTCTCTCTTCAACCCATCCCTGTCACTCCCAAACAACCCTTTATCATCTATCTCTTCTGACAATCTATCTAAACCCTCTGATCCCCTCCCTCTAACCCTGTACCTTCAGGCATGCATAGGTCACAGAGCCACATTTATAATAAAAATTGATGGCATTCCCCCGATACCAGACTCCACTTTTTCATTCTCATCAGATTTAGTGCCTCTGACTTACAAAAGAAACGCTATGCTGTACAGATGGGGCCTACAGCATAGAGAGAGATAGGGGAACTCACATCTCCTTCTTGTGATAAGGGGATGGTCTCTTGTCGTCATGGCGACGGCGGCAAAAGATCAAAGGAAATACCAGAGGATCCAAACGACCCAACCCCCTTGCCATGGCGAAAAGCCGGGGATCTAAAGGTGTAATTGGAAGTGTCTTTCCCGCCCAGTGGTTGCCATGGTGACCCATGCCCCACGTGACCGGGTTGGGTATTAGGTACTTGTGGTCATTTTACGCCTTGTTTTAGGGTCATTCCAGTTGCTAAATGTCGATTTGGGTTTTTACTCCCAGCAGGCTACCACCTCACTTCACGGATATTAATCTTCACATTGGAACGTGGATATGAAAGCAGAGACTTGTTTTTCTCCCAAGGATCAGAATGTAATTATCCAGGAGCAACTTTCATATCCAGAGTCCTTCTATGCCTGCAGTCATGCAGACGGACGCCATGGTCCCCGCGGGCCCCTTACGACCTTGCCAACACGGCTGATGCTCACATGTGCAGGCATTTGGCATTGACTCAGGGGGCCTCTCAGACGGGCACCTGGCTTTGAATTGATGATATTTATTGGTGCAGGCGGCCCCGTGTCAGAGGCCCATGGCCCTTACTACTCACCCTTTTCACTCAGTTCCCATACTATACTGCCTGGTTTATGCTTGTGGGGCACTGAGGACTATGTTAGAGGGTTGGAGGAGATGCTTGCAGTAGGATAGGAAAGTGTATAGTTTATACTACCCTATTACTAGGTCCAGTACTATGAAGCAATGCCTGGTTTTCTTGAATGGTTTAATTGGATTCCTCATCAAATCTGATAATCAATCCCAAAAATATTTTTTTGTGCCCAGTTTCTTAAGAATTTGCCGTCGGCTCACAGGAATGATTGGACTTTAAATGAGAGCATCACTTATTTCACCATAAAAACTAGCAATAAAACGTTTTCCATTCTGCCATCTACCAGCTTGTGTCAAGAACTGCAAAAGAGGCAGGTGAAAAAGGAAAACTACAACCCCTGCGGTCTCACTACCACTTAATCCCAATCAGCCAAATCCAACATGGCGGCGCTGCTTACTACCCTGGCCACGAGAGGGCAGCAGTACAAACGGCTACTGTCATGGCCGCCGGGCAAATATGTCCGACTTCCGGTCCCTGCTGGCCAAAGGGCGAGCCTGTGTCACCACGGTCTCCACCGGAAACCATTGATCACGTGGTGGGTTGTGGGATTGAGATCGGGTTGGGGTGGAGATGGTGTACTGGGGCTACTGTCAACTGTCAAATGTCATATTGCCTTGACAGCTCTTTGCTCATCTTCCTCTTTTATCGCTCATTGGGCTGGGATTCCACTTTTGGGCACATGTGCCTTTTCATTTTGCATGTAGTACTCACATTTCTGTAAGCCGAGAGGAATGTGAGGAGTCACAATCATGTGAAATGTCATCTCTGTGGAAAAGCATATTCATTTTGAGATAACTCTTGGCCCTAGGTGCATAGATGTCATAGATACTACTCACTGCTGTCCTGTTTTGCAAATGAAACTAAAATATCAAATTCATGTTTTTCCCCAACTTTTGTTGTCCTTTTTCATTTCTTCTACCATAATGATATTATATTCTTGGGAGAAAGCTCACAGCAGGTCAAGTCGTAAATTACCTTCAACAAATGTCCTAACACTCTAAACCGATTGCACTGCAGCTATTGCAGTTTTTAGCAACACTCTCCCTGAATATGGTAACTCAATTTTTGAGCCCGTCACTGTCATTATTTGAGGAGTGATGGCCTGTGGCTCCATCAATAATGTAGGCCTATATATGTCCTAGAATACACAAAAAACTCACAGAATTTCTTTGATACCTACATCAATAATCATTGAGAAAATTATTATGAATGGCGTCCACAGTATTAACTTTCGCCCTTGATTTTATACCCATGAAGAGGCATTGCTTTAGCCGTATACATACTCACGTCCAATGCCTCAGTGTATAACATATTACCCCTGTGACCTAGCAGTCTGATAGAAAAGCCAACAGGTGGCCTTGAGATCAGACCCCAAGGTCAACCTGTAAGTGGTACACTGCCTACTCGCTGTGCAACATGTGCCACATCAGGATAACCAGGCAGGTACAAGCAGCAGCAGCAGCCAAATCTCATACAGCACGTCATCTCGCGAGATGGCGGCGGAGGTCACGTGGTATTGGAATCCGAGATGCCGGCGTTCTGATTGAGCTGGTTTCTGGCTGGAGTTGTCGGTAGTTGTATACAGCATGATGGGTACCGAGCTTGTCATTTTTGAGCAGACAATTAAAAAATGTCAACCATGTCATGGTGTAGGCCTATAGATGACCCTTTTCACTTTCATCCTCATATCTATTCAAGAATTGCCTCTATTGCTATCATACATGTATTTTATGTGGAATGTTATTTCCCATTCTCCATTATGACATGCCTCAACCAGTATCAAAAAGATAACTAAACCAGTAAGACTGTATATTATATGATTTAAACTAACATTTTGTATAGGCCTACATAATAAAGTGTCTAGATATCCCACTGAAAGAAGCATACAAGAGATTTTCTACAAAGACGTTGTGAACATATTATGTAGGCTTACCGTACTGCATAAAGAGCACCACGGGGGAGACCTCCTATACACTCTTTGAAGAATATACGTCATGGCCCAGACACCTACGTCACGTCACGTGGCCCAGAGGACCAGTGTAGCGTCAAATCTGACGTCACAACAATAGATGGCAGTACGACGTAGTAACGCATAGCTCATGTAGGGGGCGCTCGGGGCGGGTGAATCTGTCAAAGATGGCGGCCACGGGACGCTGCCTGTCACCTTATCAGGCTTATGACGTATAGTCTGACATCCGGGTGATTTGTAGTGGTAACGGGTAGTGAATGATATCCTGCGCTCACCTCATGCATCAAGGTCCAAGGATCGGATTAGGGGACTGGAGTGAGTGAGTGAGTAATAGATGTTTAAAGCCATTTCGACAGCTAAGGTCATATTCATGGCGAGAACGACATTACACAATTTCACAGAGGAATGTGTCAGTGCCCGCGCATATGTGCACCACACACATCCTGAGGGGATAGGAAAGATGAGAAATAGACCCTTTTAAGTGGGCTAGGGAAGCCCGTTGGGGGACTGGAACAGGGGTGTGGTACCTAAATGTATGCTGACCATGGGCATGGGCTGGTTGGTGAATAGATTTAGGGACCTGCAAAACATCAGCATCTGGGGATATGTTGTCTTTTGGATAACAATACTCATTTATTTTCAAGGAGCAGTGGTTCTCGAGTAGCCTAGTGGTTGTATACCTCTGTTTCAATAATTCACTAACACAATTATATTTATTGATACAAAAAAGGTGTATGAAAATAATTTGACTAAAAGAAATAACTGTAGAACACATACCTACTTAACCGCTGCAGCAGCCTGTAAAGAGAAGAGAAACATCATTAGCTTGGTAATGAAAATGAAACTAAATGAAAAAGTCTTCTAATTAATAAAAATTGAAGGAATTGTCCAGGCTACTTGTTCAAGATATGAGAGTGCAATAACAATTCCCGAGAAGAAAAGATAGTCAAATCTATACAATAATTCTGGGATAATGCTAGGGCCTGTATTCTATTAGCCAATTTGGCGATTTTGTCCAGCTCTTGATTAGTCAAATTAAACTGAATTTCAAATTCGGTTTCAATTAGCCAAACCTCTTTTGAGATTGAATCCCACTAAATTCATAAAAAAATGTAAATAGGACAGTCATCAAACATTTTAGTGACTTTTGCTGAGAACAAACAGACAATAGCCCTTAATCTCAATTATGCTAACAACAGGAACATTTGGATTATCATCCCACCATTAATCAGAGTTAATGTATAAAAACTGTATATTCCTGAGTAGAAAGAGACAGTTGTGAGAGTTCAAAGGAGAATGTTCTCATTTGAAAAATTTCACCTGGGGAAATTGTCCAAAAATAGAAACTGTGCAGAAAGCACAAGGGATATGGAAATTTAATTTTAGCCAAAATACAGGGAAATCACAATCTGAAATCGAAATTTGAGTGAGGACTCTACTTTCACAATAAAAAAGATTTGGCTGTTCTGTAGCACTCGCATGTAAGACAAACTTCTGTCACAAAATGTCTCACACAGCAGATTGTCTAAGACAAGCCTAGAGTTTGATAGAAAGAACCCGAGAGAAAGAATAAGAAAAATATTAAGAAAGCCTTCCTTAAATTTGTGCGGGAGGGCCAAAAGGGAAGATAACTTTCCCACACCATCAGAATAGTCCTACAATCTCAATTAGCCAATTTGGCGAATTTTGTAGTTATTTCATTAGCCAAAATGAGCTTGGATTAGCCACTGGCGATTTGGCGAATGGCTAGCATTATCCCTGCAATACTAATTACCCTCTAATCAGAGACATAGAAGTTTATTATCAAAAACCACCTCACCCACAGAACTCTACAATAGTTACACAGACCTACCACCACCTCACCCACAGAACTCTACAATAGTTACACAGACCTACCACCACCTCACCCACAGAACTCTACAATAGTAACACAGACCTACCACCACCTCACCCACAGAACTCTACAATAGTAACACAGACCTACCACCACCTCACCCACAGATCTCTATAATAGTTACACAGACCTAGGGGGCATCCATTAATTATGTACGCATCTAGGGGGTGGGGGGTCAGGCCAAATGCATAGAGATGCGTACAGGGTGGGGGAGGGGGGTCAGAGGCTACACTGCAAAAATGGTGTTTAGATTTTAAACTTGTTTAGGTCTAAACACGTTTAAAACCTAAACATATAGGTCAGTTAGGTGTCTCATCGACTACACATTTAGGAAATGAACACTTTTGTTCTAACTACATAAACATTTACGCTAAACATGTTTAGATGTTTAGAGTTGAGACAGTTGAATAATAGGTGTTTAGATTTAAACATCAATATGTTTAGATACTTGGATGTTGAATCCACACCAGGTAGCAGCACTACCTTTGACTGGACTATCTACACACAGTTATAATCAATTGTTGTGACAAATGTCCCCAAATCCCATGTTTATCATGGTTTCATTTCATAGAATGTCATGTGAATAGAAAGGGCAATAGAACATTGACTAGATTCACCTCATGCCACCATCATTACCATAAAATAATCAATAAACTCCATGACTGACACCTATTTGATGTTATTCTGGAATAGATAAGGCAAGGTCCTTCCTGCCAAGCTGTTGTACTTTCTCAAGTCTCTCATTCTGATGCAGTGTCTAATATATGTACATGTATATAGCTTTGGCTGACATCTTTGGAGACTTTGACAAGTAAATACTTGCTGATGTCGCCCCAGTAAATAAGAAAAAAAATATATCTCTGTGTTTTAATGCATACATGTCTGCAAACCTTAACTCTCCATCAAATCATTTAAACATCTAAACACAAAAATTCATAAACACCTAAACACAAAAATTCATATATCTAAACACAAAGTTTTAAACTAAACACCTACATTTCTAAACACTTGAGCTAAGCACATTGTTTGGCTAAACATGTTTAGGAAATTGATGTGATTACAAAAACGTTGCAAGAATATGTTTAGAATTGTGTTTAGGATCTAAACACCATTTTTGCAGTGTATGAGTATGTACGCATAGGGCCTAATTAATTAGGAGAAAATGAGGCATTTTTGGGGGGTAGAGGGAGGTTGATGGGAGGTGTCTTGGTACAAAATATGGTGACTGTAGGAGAACAACCCCTCATTCAAGTATTCAATAAGGCTACAAAAATAAGGGGAATACTTACAAAGTATGCATACCATTTTACATTTACCAGAGGGTAAAGAAAATTTTCCTGCAAGCAGGAAAGGGAGGGGGGGCTCCATGTGGCTTGAGTATGTACCCATTGGGGGAGGGGGTAGGCCAAATGCGTACAGGGTGCAACATGGGGGTAGGGGGGTCAATTTTCGGCAAATTTGTGCGTACATAAATAATTGAAGCCCCCCTACCACCACCTCACCCACAGAACTCTACAATAGTAACACAGACCTACCACCCCTCCTACTCTATTAGAAATTGCCACATGGGACAGCTAATTCACCCCTTCCTTTCTACCCACCAAATATGATAGAGAGGACCAAGTACCATCCTTATCCTTCTGAGGGAGATCTATGAAAATTGAGTTAATACTTCAGGTTCCATGGATAACATGGAAGGGGCTGCAAGAATTGGTGGCTTCGTTAGCTAAAGAGATCTGGAAATAGGGGATGAGAAATAAGCATGGAGTGAGAGGCTTACTGGATTGGCAGTTTTGCCAGTTTTAGGACCCCAATGCTTAGTGATTTCAATACTGACACTTGTTTCAATATACCTGTATTGGTATCCCCTGTACTAGTTTGCAGCTGCTGCACATGATATCTGAGACCCCTTGATCTACATGGTAGTATTTATTATCATCTTCAATGCGGAATTAAGCCTATGAGAAAATAGTATATCACAGGGCCCATGGATTTCCCATGAAATAATGTCGTATGATTAGTATCAGATAGGACTACTCCTACTTTGGAGAATCCCAATAGACAACATGGCATCAAAGATATCCCAGCTACTTTCATTATCATAACTCAATTTTCCGATCATATCTCTAGAGATGACCCAGTTATGGCTGACCTTGGCCTTTGCCCTCATTCCGGAAGTCATAATAACAGGTTGTCCACCAGGGAGCAGATGTGATGAAAGCCATCAGCGCCCCCTAGGTCGGCGTTGTATCATGAAATAAACGCCGCTAATACAGAGTGGTCTTCACTGAGATATTCACCCCTCACAATTACTGGTGCCCTGTCTGGATGACCCTATTTTGGCGAACTCTCTAGGGTCTATACTTTTTCCCTAAGAATATGGGCAACATTATACATTGAGCAATGTTCAAGGTGTACAAGTAATCCAGTTAAAGAAAAAAAAATTACAGGGAGAAAGAAAGAATGGACAAATGAAAAAAGGAAAGAAAGGGAGGAAAGCTAAGGAAAAAGGGGATGAAAAGGGGAAAAGAAAGGAATCCGAGAGATTCTTAGAAATGGAAACCTCAGTGCCCCCCTGAACATCCTGAACATTAATGAGAAATTAAAAAAAAAAGGAAAATGCATTGTAACCATAATGTTTGGTAGCTGGTGAAATACAACCAATACATGTCAACTATCCAGGAATCCCCACCTGCTACATTATTTATGTAACGACACCCTATACCAGTATCATTTCTCCCACGAGCCAAGATTCAATGTATAAGCCTCCAGACTCCTTTCGTGGGACGGTATCATTTATCAAATAATCCCTTCACACTCTGTGCTTTACAGGATTATGTACCATTTTATGGTGGTGTGCTGCATATAATTTGTCCTGATCAAATCTATAAGGGGTCAAATACAATGATTGCTTATTGATCTAGTCTGATGGATTACAACTTGTAATTGCTTTATCTAAGACGGGGACGGTGTCTTTTCAAGTGTGCATGTGTGGTAAACGATTGATATAAACTGAATTGTACTTGGATTGACTTTCACTGGACAAATGTATTGCGTGTCGTGTTTCCAATATACACCTCGAGCCCTTTATAGATATATTAAAAAATTCTCTGATTGACTTGCGCCGAACAAATTTCATAGATAATATCCTGTTCCGGATTGATAAGACCAGTATGTAATTTGTACTGATTATTACCATTTGCTTTGGTCTATAGATGAGAGTTTTGAATGATGCCTCCAGACTTCTTTGTTATTCTATGAATCTAGCTGGTATGTCTAGCTCATGTACATGTATCGAGAGAAGGGGTTGTGTGGCCCTTAATCTTTTAACATCCTAGCATATGAGCACACCTTTTACACCATTTACATGTACTGGGGACCTTACATTATGTTGTCAACTGTGGTATTAAGAAACAAGACTTAAAATAAGACCGCGTCATGTAACCTGACACTATGACCTGACACGTGACATCACATGGCCCTATGACCTTGTGGTTGGTCATGTGACTGAACATACATGTATCATTGCAAAAGTAGCCGTCACATATAGATTGTCTAGGATGGCTTAAAGTGATTCCACCAAAACCGATACTTTTCATTGATATTGTCTGGTTAACAGTGGGCCGATTTCTGAAATTTCTCATATCGGGCTCCCATCGGCCCGACCAAAAGGGGCTCCCATCGGCCCGACTTTTGGTCGGGCCGATGGGAGCCTGATAAGAGAGATTTCAGTGAGGATAAATCACAATTTTGACCTCTTCCACCAAGGGGAAAAAATCTAATTAATTCATGTATAGATTGAATCAAAAGGTTCTGAACTGTATTTGGTCCATATCTGTAACATACATAGTCCATTGACCCAAAAATTCAACATCTTGTTGGGTCAACTATAGCCTTTCCCATCCCCAATCTTTTCCTGAAACTCTCACTGACTTAGCGAGTGATCATTTTTTAACAACGGGGGGGGGGGGGCTGGTGGGTTTGAGTGGGGATCAGAATTTTTCGACCCCGTGACCGGGGCGGTCAAAATAATTTCACCTGCTTTCTGCGAAAAAGCCTGTGCGTTCTTATAGGTTTTCTGCCCTGCAGGGATAAAAAAAAATATATACCCTTGAGAGAGGGGGCCAAAATCTTTTCTGCGCATCCGTGCGCAAACCATCAGCCCCCCCCCCCCCTCTTGTTACAAAATGATGACTCCCTTAGTACCACCGTGTGGCTTTCTCTACCCCCTTGTAACATGTGCTAACTCTTTCCCCATTCCTGTTTTTACAAGCACCCCTCCTCCGCTATGTTGTTATTTTAAATGGAGCAACACGTGAGCAAACGAAACGACAATCAGAGGCAAGCCGCCCAAAAGGCGGAACACACACAGGACAGGTGGAACGGCTATTGGCACCAAATGTTATCAGGCTGTTGTAGAGGGATGAAACAGAACGGACATGAGAGATTCCGCATTTTATGATACCTTTGAGGTGTGGATTGTTTGGTCTGTTTGAATGCTTTCTTTCAGTCTTTGAAGGAATTCTTCTTTTATCCTTTTTTTCACTAAGAATTGCTATACTATGCCTATATTGTGTAAGCTTCCTGGATCCCAATATTCCCTAATGTTCTCTATAGGCCATAGGGACATGCCTGTAACATTTATGATAAGAAGATTTCTAAAGAAATTTATCCATCCCTTTAGAGATATAAATTGCTGAACATTAGTTCTTTGTATAGAGGACATTTCTCTCTGAACATGACGCATACCTTTGTATTTATCGGCCTTATTCCATCCTCTACCCCCCCCCCATCACCACATTCACTTAGAGACAAAGCCTGATCCCAAACAGAAACAGGGGATAAAAGCACTAGAGGTGACCCAGATAGATAAGCTGTAGACAAACCCTAGGCACTCACTGACCAGGGTGACAACAAGCTACTCAGAGGCCCACACCCAAAGCTTGACACAACTGCTCGATCCTGTCTACTACTTAAAAACCTTGTGTATAAGCCACGGCTTATAGAGATCTACTGATGCATGTATCCAAATATATAATGGGGTTGACACTAAAGAACAGTAGTAAAAACTAATTTTCCACCCCCAGGTGTGGCCAATAGCTCTTTCACCACGATATTTTACTGACGAAGCAACACTATTCTACAAGTTTAGAAAACGGTATCTACAACCTCATTAGAACATTAAACCTGCACAGAAAAAAATAAGTTCCAAATGTTAGTCATATACGAGTCAAATTGTCTAACTTTCTAGCAATAGTTAGTCAAAACGCCGTCTTTAAACGTCCCTCTTTTTCTTAGTCGAATATGACTAACCATTAGACAAAGTGGCCAAATTGCCTTGGCTTGCCTGATTTTGACTAGGATTCCTTGGTTGTTTTGACTAAGTACACTTCTTGATATTTTTAATTCAATTCAACTGGTGATTGTGTTAAGCTCTATATAGGATTCACACCTGACAGATCAGAGTCTACTCATTGAGGAAGCATTTGAAATGCCTCACACCATATTCATTTAGAACCCTTGAGCCAAAGTACTCTGGGTTTCCAACAAAGAAACAAATTCAAATATGGATATTGTATTTATCTAGAATACCACAGAATAGGTGTTCCTCTCTGACTACCTATTTCATTTGACAAGGCATCAACATATTTGGTACATTTTGCCAAGTGTAATGTTAGATTGAATTTTGAAAGCCTCAAATACATGTCGTTTCTGAAAAATCATCATTGTTTTGACATCTATGGAGCTATTCATTTTACCCACCCATCAGAAAAATCCTGTTTAAAACCACAGTGCCATCTGGTGTGTAAAGGTAACACCATGTGTCTATCCCTTAGTCAAATTCACTAACGGACCTTGGTCAAAATAACTAAGATCTCTTAGTGAAAGTGACTATGATATGTTAGCTTGCCTGAAACTCCCAGCAGATACCCTGTTCAAGATAGTGCTCGGAGAGTGAAACTGATCTGGGTAGTCAATATGACTAAGAAAACTTAGACCTCCTTGGTCATTTGTTAGTCATAAGTACTAAGTAAGATTAATAAGACACTTTGACTAAGTTTTCTTAGGTACGTTTTTTTGTGTGTGATAATAAAGTATCATTGAGTGATAAACCCGGATCCTTGAGCAGGGTAAAATTGATGTACTCAAGACCTAAGAATTTGGCAAGCCCTCCCACAGGGGGTCGTAATCCCCCAATAAGAGTGCTAACTTGTTAATATCAGATACGATCACCTCACACCACTTAAATATCTTATTGAAATGGTCATTTAGGAGCAGCTCACACTCTCTTTAAATTAACACAACTTATGATCACAGGTTTACAGACCTCATTTATGGTGGAAATGGGACCCTGGAGGTGATAAAACTGACCACAGGGCATTTGTGGATTCACTCCAGGGTGCCCCCTTTGTCGGTCTCGCCAAATTCTTAGGTCTTTATATGCTACACTGTCTTCACCAAATGAAAATGCCTTCTCCATAGTGGCCTGCTTCCTAAACTAAGACAGTGTCCAATCTATCTTAAGCAGAATTTAAAAGCTATAAATCATCATTACAAAGATGATGCTTCTAATCATTAAATTTTAACTGTAACACCTTCAGACCAGTGCCAATCAAGACCTAACAGCATTGGGAGAATGGCGCCTGGCTTCTTCACCATGGACACATCCGTATTAGATATCCATGCCTCATTGACTGTGCACAGAAAGCGGAAACTCCCCAATCCTCTTTCGGAAGCTTCCGGAAGCCATGTCCCTGGCATATCCGGTGTACGCATCAGTGGCTTCTTACATCCGGCCGAGATTACCTGTGGCTTCCAGTAGAACAGGGGTCCACTGTAGCGGGGTGTACAACCACTATCTGTAGTAACTAATGCTATCTGTAGTAACTTTTCCAATGCTATGTTTAGACACATCCAACCACTATCTGTATGAAAACCGCTATCCTGTATCAACCAATAGACTCAGTGTGCGTGAGTGTAAGGGGGTGAGTTGAGATAGGATTGGACTGGAAATTGGGTAAGGGGGACCCACAGTGGGTAAAATGGGTCAAATCAGATAAATATGCATCAAAATAGGTCAAGTTGGCTGAAGATGGGTCAACTAGCCAGGGACTGGGACAAATTGAGTCAGATTGACATAACATGGACAAACTGGGTAAAATCAAGTCAATGTGGGAGAATTAGGTCAAATATAGGTAAAGTTGGCTTAAAATGGGTACATTGGGCCACATTGAGCCAGATTGACACAAAAGATTATCTGGGGTGGGTGATCACTTGGGGTATGTGATCACTTGGGATGGATGATCACTTTGGGATGATCACTTTCAGGAGTGATCACTCTCAGGATGATCACTCGGGATGATCGCTTGGGATGAAAATGATCACTCTCGGGAGTGATCACTTTTGGGAGTGATCACTTTCAGGAGTGATCACTCTCAGGATGATCACTCGGGATGATCTGGGGTGGGTGATTACTATAGTGATCACTTTGGGAGGGTGATCACTTGGGGAGGGTGATCTCTTGGGGAGTGATCACTTCAATTTGGATGATCCCTTGGGGTGAGTGATCACTTGGGATAGGTGATCACTTTTGGATGATCCTTTGGGATGATCACTTTGGATGATCACTTGGAAGATCACTTGGGATGATCGCTTGGGATGAGAATGATCACTTTTGGGAGTGAACACTCTCGGAAGTGAACACTCACGGGTGGGTGATCACTTGAGGAGGGTGATCACTTGGGAGGGGAAAATAAGTATTTGGGATATTTGCCTAATCACCTCCCAAACTGTTTACACCATGAAAGTGAGGTTGATACACTTAGCGTAAAGGAGAATACAAAGGGCAGTTGATACAGATGACCCCTTTTTGATACACTTAATTTGATACAGATAGAGTTTTGTTTGATCCAGATATCGGTTGGATGGTCATCCACTATCTGCAGTACTACAGATAGCGGTCATTGATACAGATAGTGGTTTTACACGGGGCACTAAGTAGGCTTATAGAAGGTTTAGCACCAGGCCACTACCTCATCTGCTACTAGGTCCACCCTGACAAGAGGGAGATACTGCTGATGATTAGGTCTCTGACAAAATCCAAGGTGGCGTCGGGGGCTAAGAACAAAGATGGCGACCTCCAGGCAGGGATTGCTATGTGCCCTCTTACCGGTATGCCTTGTTTTTCATTAAGGTTTTTGGCATTTGACCCTTTCAAAATACATGCATATCTAGGCATCATGCACTTGAAAATCCTGATGCAAGAAGATAGACCTGGTCCATAACTCACCAAGAAGATAGACCTGGTGCATAACTCACCAAGAAGATAGACCTGGTGCATAACTCACCATGCAGGGCTAGGTTTATGGATCATCCCCAAGGACTGCATCATGACGATCACTTACTTGAGCCAGATCACCTGAGGGTATTTGACCCTTTGACCCTTTAAAGCTTAATAGTGTTGATATTGAGAACATATAGGTTATGTAGACCAGTATATCTGGCTGCTATTGATAATAATTTTGTGCATGGAGAGTGACAGGACTATGTCCGGAGAGTCAAGCTGATTTTCTGCTGAATATTCCATATGCTGCAGTCTGCTTCAAACCGTCACCTGACTACATGTATACTTATACCCTGTCTGTGGTTGACGTGAAGCCTAATGGCTGTAAGACCTTTAGAAAGTAGCATTTATGAGGTCATTGTGCTTTATAATTCATTTAGGCCAGTCAAAAAAACTTGTTTCTCATCACCGCCCTCGTCAGAAATAAAAACGCCATTTGAGTTTTTTTTTCATTAGGTTCAGCATTTTCTGATAAAAATTTATTTAAAAATAGACAAAGGTAGTCAAGTTTGGTATCAAATTGAAGCTAAGGGTCCCAGCAATGCTGCTAGCTATGAATAACAACCAAATTGAGCATTCTCAACATTAGGCCTTAATGGGTTAAATGTGAATGAAAACTACTTTTAAGAGGCATTTATTCTTACCCGCGAATGACCCTGACATATAAGTTTGATCATCAACTATCAAAAAAAAATTAAATAAAATCCTCCCTCGTCACTTTTTTTATCACTTTGTGGTGAGAAACAACTTTTTTTTTTGGAGTGGCATTATCATTAAAATAATGAAATTTGAACATAAATTTAGTGTTTGACGTAGGATTTGCATTTACAAAATGTCTTAAATTGTTGAATTCCAAAATAATAATGTCTTAGAAAAAATATCCACTTTTGTTGACTGACAATAATATTCATATTGAGAATTTCTTTAGAATCAAAATTATCCCATTGCTGTGGAACCACAGCACGGGAAATACTAGTAGTAGATTCATACATTAATAGCAAGGGGAACTAAGTAAGTAGATGCTGTACATTATAGAGTGTTAAAAGGAGATTAATGTAAACGGCATGGCGAGAGAAAAAATATATGATCAGCAAACTCTATATAGTGTTCGATATATCACATCAGATTCTGTGCGTGTTTTGCAGCGCCCAGATATTTTAGAGTAAAGAAGGAGTAATGTGGTTCCCACCAAGCACTCAGAGCATCCACACAGTCCAGATGTGGGAAATATCTAAACGGTTTTCTCCCCTACCCCTTACACAATTCACCCTGGGTTGTGTTACAAGAAAATATCAGTCCAAGAAAAATCAGCGCTCATACATAATAGGTCTACTATTACGAAATAGAAGTGCTAGCCCTGCCTGATTTGAGCTTAATTTCTATAATTCTATACTGGTATACATGTAACACGGTTTTTCTTAACAATATATTATGAGGTGAAAAGTTTGAGTCCTCTCTTCATTATCAGTGCTTTAAGTACTGATTTCAAAGACTAGAAATGCCGACACACACAAAAAATATCGAGTTGGAAATACATACCCTCCGTCAAAATCAATCAAGTCCCAATAGCTGGAAAAAATAGTTAATCTAAGTTACCAAACTAAGCCAAGACTTGTAAGCTGAAATTCATATCATTCTCATAAAGAAATGAGGCTGAAAGAAGTGGAACACATCCCTGCAGACTCTGTAGTAAAGGGTGAAACATTTTACAGCAATCTCTGAGATGCATTCAATGTCGACTCAAAACCTCAGGCGAGGCACACCTCCCCCACCCCACCCCTAGAATTGGCTTTTATCTCTCAAGCTGTTATCTTATTCCCTTCTCTGCCTTATTCTATCTACCCCATCTATTTCTGCCAGGCGACACTTCTTTCCTTTTACTGGCTCTGTTAATAACCAAACAAAAAAAGGATTTTTTTTTCTCCCTGAGTCTCCGTTGAGAAATGTAAAAGGATTTGGTATGGGACTCACAGACTGTGTTAACCCTTTAAGACCAGGCCAATCCTCCAGGATAATAATATATCTTTGTCACCATGATACACTAATACAGTGCTGGCGAGTTTTCTCATCAGCACTGTATTAACCCTGAGCCATAAATGCAGCCCGCCCATCAGTTGTCATGATGCATGAATGCAGCCATTAGTTGTCATGATGCATGAATGCAGCCATCAGTTGTCATGATGCATGAATGCAGCCATTAGTTGTCATGATGCATGAATGCAGCCATTAGTTGTCATGATGCATGAATGCAGCCATTAGTTGTCATGATGCATGAATGCAGCCATTAGTTGTCATGATGCATGAATGCAGCCCTGGCGAGTAACTCACCTAGGCAACATTCGACAACACACCGACCTCATGGGGTTGGTCCACTCCCGGAGGGTCAGCATGATGCACCAGTTCAGTGTTGGTGAGCATAATCGCTCATACTGCATCATGACGACCAGTGGACATGATGCACTCCTGCACTAATAGCCTTTAATGGGGAATGTATATCAATCCTTCATGATGGGTGCTGCAGTGGGTGATGTCTTACTCACCAGGCCTGTATCCATGAATGAGGACAGCAAACTGCACCAAAGCATTAAGGCAACATGTGGTGCTTAATGTGGTAAGTCCTGGAGGGCATCCCACAGTATAGAAACTGTCAATAAAAGCAATATCAGGAGGAGGAAGGTTTGAGGTGGGAGGCTCGGGAGGACAATAGGGAGGTGGTTGGTGCCTATATAAGTGTAGGTATATGTCTTGTGGCCTGTGGTGTAGAGGGAAGGGACATCTACATTTTAGGAGGATGGGTGCAGTTAAATGTATATCCAGAAAGCTTTGTAGGACAGACTACTAACTGTATGTTGGGGATGGGAAAGGGGGGGGGCTGTTATAAACCAAGATAATTATATTGATAGAAAGGGATACAGGGTAGTACTTATTTAAATCATGAGTATGACTCTATTAAGACCTCATGTCCATCCACGTCACACTCAGACACTTCAATTAGAAGTTACTCATATTCTATAATTCCAGTTTTATTACTCCTCAAATCCCTTTCTAGTTGTTTCATATAGTGTGGCATATGTGTAAAATTCTATTTCCATTTCATTAGAAGGTCCATGCATATTTAAGAAATCATTTGCCCATACTACTGTGCCACTGTGGCATTCAGTACCTTGCTGATATATAAGATGGCAGGCAGATACTAGTAATTATACATCAGTTAAAAGGTAAAATGTCATTCACTCGTTGTTTTCATTAATCCGCCATTGCCTGCACACATATACCTTGTGTAAACAAGGCAGTATGTGGCTCCGTCTGTCACTATAGAGTAGAGCTTAACCCTTCCAGCGGCGCATAATGTAATTGTTGTATTCTTTTGTCACCATGCATGCTTCACCAATGCAGTGCTGGTGAGTCTACTCTTCAGCACTGCATTCGTGCATCATTCTGACCCCTTGAGATGGCATCAACCCTTTAGTTGCCATGAGCGCAGCATTGTTATGTTACTCGCCAGGGATGCATTGATACATTATCGCAACACAGGTGAATCATGCATAAAAGTGCTATGTGGTCTTTGAAGGATTAGCCCAGCATTGAGCGGCTATCTGGCGGAATTGGTGAGGAGGGAATGGCAGTTGGGTGGGGAGGTATAAGGAGGGGAGGTATCCTTTACTTTCCATAGATAACCCCCTCCCCCCAGCCACCATCAGACAATGGCTGGTACCCAGTCTCCCCTTACAATGTCCTCCACGCCTGCCAGCGCCATCCGGGTCCTAATGGATCTTGTCTCAACTGCCCGGATGTAAGGCCCATTCACCCACTCTCCCAGCAGAGCTTTTGGTGGATTGATACATAGCACTCCCCACGTAGTATGTTTTGGGAGATGGCTGTTACCTTTTTGGGCCACATTATGCCTCAATTCAAGGCTTCTGTGTTTCAGTTGGCATGATGCACCAATGCAGTGCTGCTGAGTCTTGCTAGCACTGCATTGCTGCATCATGCTGACCCTCCACATATCAAACCCCAAGTGTTTGTCATGATGCAGGAATGCAGCACAGGTAAGTCTGTATATTTAAGCATCATGTAAACCAAGGAATGCAATGCCTTAAAGCACTATTTGATCCTTAAAGGGTTAGACCCTGGAGGAGGGTAGGAGGCAGGACACAGCAGGGTGGGTGGTTGATGGAGGCATTCACACCTCCTGTATCTCTTACCTTTGCAGACATTCGGAAGCAGCCATTGTGCCTCCTGATCCTTGGCTGCATTCGTAAATCCTAGACTTGTCACTCAGAGTGGCACTATGTTTTGATTCCAGCCATTGAAGTGGTTTTCTACGGCTTCCTCAATTGCGAATTCATCTGACTCGAGACCTCATTCCCTTTCAATAAATGGGTGCTTTCAGTTGTAAGCGACAATATTTTCTCACTTGGCTGTGAACCGACGCTTGTTAAATGGCTCATTTATAGACAGTGCAAACACTTCTATCAGACAGCAATTTGAGGAGAATTATGATGAAATCGTGTCTCATGTAAAACTATCAATGCAAGGGTTGATTATTAGAAACACACTTTCATGGTCCCAAATTTCTATTTGCATGTATTTTAGTGCTGCTGATAAAGAATTCTTCGGGTTGGAAAGGTCTTCCTTAAGATTTCGACACAATAGTACAACATGCATGCTTTAATCGCTGCTAAAAGGTCTCATACAGCTCTGCCTACAACTGGGGTCTGCAGACTCTCCAAAAACAGGTTTTCAATCATTTCAACAAGAATACAAAAAGCCTACAGCAATCCATAACTAGCTACAAAGGAGAGACATGGCACTCCTCACACGCCTGCGAGGTGTGTAGGTGTATGAATGATGGGGTGTACGGCAATAAAGCAAAGCAACCATTTAAGGGCTGTATAGTGTGTCAATGTATCAGGTCCATTAGTCGTAAAGCTGCATTAATGCGGCCACGCAGTATTCATGCTGACCCTACAGGTGTGATTCTTGTAATCCCAGAGGGTCGGCATGATGCATCAGTTGATACAGTGCTGGTAAATAGAGTAAGACTTGCCAATAACCAGGGGCGTATCCAGGGGCAGCCTAGGGGACACGTGCCCCCTTAGACCCCCTGAAATTGGGCCAGACTATGACTCTTAACTATAGGAAACGTGGCCCGAAAACCCACTTGTGCTCCCCCTAGACCACATGATTTTAGGGATTTTCATTTTCAAGTACCAAAATCCTATACATCCTATAGGCAGGTAGCGATATCTATTTTCAACCCGCTAGAAAATTCCCTCCATCCAGTGATCTTTAGGTGTGCACCACGCTGTAAAGCTGCAACATGAGAGCACTTATCTGTACGCCAAGTTAACTAGTGCACCATGGCGACACTTGAACAGAAACCGTGAGGCATCATGCAACATCTCAAGGGTTAGTCCAAAGATGGTTCTGTGAGCATACCCCTGAGCTGCTCCATCACTACCGTATCGTCGTGTTTAAGCGCTGGGATTTGAATGAGCGCCGGTCTTGTATAAGCGCCGGGGGTAAGGGGGAGTTGAAATATCTCTTAACCACTGAAAACTAGATCTTGAATAAGCGCCTGTTTTGTATGAGGGCCGGGGGTAATGCCCCCTCCAAATCTATGAGCGTCTGGGCGCTTAAACACGACGGTACGGTATATATATATATATATATATATATATATATATATATACGTCATCACCATGACAACACGTTCTACTCAGGTCAACTCACTCCATGCCATAAGGTGGCTGTCTGACCTGTTACTATGCTGACCTACACATTTGTGACCTAGACCTATGACCTTGGGCATTATACCACGATTTCGGCACTTCCGGTGGGTTTATATGCAGTTTAGCCGTGCATTATTCTGCATATACCACCCATGTGCATTTTTGAAATTTTTGGTATATACTTTTTCGGTGTCAAGTTGGACTTAGAATATTTTTGGAGACGCTGGCGGACATAGAAATTTAGCCTCGCCATTGTTTCAATGTGAAAAATCGTCCAAACTCGTATCAGGATTGAACCCCGCCCGCAGTGGTGGTAGGCGAAGGCCTTAGCCATTGCGCCACACTGAACGGTGATGAAATCAAATGCGAATATAAATAAGAGCTTGACCGGAGAGGTACCGAATGTTCACACTCACTTTTCGTATGGAATCCAACCATGACATGTTATAATATTAAAATCCCAAGAAGTATTCGATCCATAGACGAGGAATGCGTGCTAATTGTCTCCATTTTCTTCAATATAAATAAGAATCCATTGATTTTCCAACACGGTCCGAAATTTTCGGCGTCTTCCTTGCACGACGAGCGGATGACCTATATCCACATCCGGGCCACTGACACACTTTCGCCGAACAAGGAGGCGGGTGGGAATGGCAGACCGCGACTCGCTTACGATGGGAAAATCAATGGATTCTCCTTTATTTTGAATATATTGGACATAATACACATGGAGGGATCATCTAGACTATCTAAGGATGTATATGTTTTAATTTGAAAACTTGTCATGGTTGGATTCCATACGAAAAGTGACTGTATACACAGCGGTACCTCTCCCGGCCAGAACAAAAACAATGGCTTCGCGCAGGGCAGCCACGGGCCGTGTCGCTAGCACTTACAAAATGTCTTCGCCTGGCTATATTCTTTGGATTTCAGGTAAGAAATTGATACAAAATGGAGGAAATGGTGGTATAAACCTATTAGGTGATGCATATCGGGGCCCCACGGGCTGTATATGCTGTATATACCCTCGCCGCTCCGCGGCTCAGGTATATACAGCATATACAGCCCTAGGGCCCCGATATGCATCATCTATTAGCTTAATGACATGTGCATAAGGATACAAGCACAAATCTGTGTTTTACTCCAGGTATAAAAACCAGTGAGGTTGCTTCTTCTCATGTTCTCACGTGGATCAGTTCATTTCTTTGTGGGTTTGGTTGATCGTTAGTGTCGGGTGCAGACGAAATTGAAGACACTATGTACGGGGAAAATGTTCTATGAATCTGTTTCTTTTGTTAATGCCCACCCCCGTACTTCAGTCGATTCTGATGGAATCTTCTATGGATGTACAAAAGGTAAATTGCTAGTTCCAAACCCCAGTCTTAAATGGAGCCAAGAGAGTCATATCCTAACAGGATTGTCTCAATTGAGCTACGATAAAAAGCCTGGGTAATATGCCATTCTCCCTTTCTCGATGATGAGACATGGCGTTAAAACTGATGTTTCCTACCACACTTTTATAAACCCTTGAATACAGCGCTTGTGAATCAAATCACCAGCGCTGTATTCAGGCAAAATGCCGACCTTTCAATAGTTCATATCAAACTTGTGAAGCCCGCATGATGCATTCATAAATGCAGAACTGGTGATTTACCATCAGGGGAATATCTATGCACCCGACTCAGACCCTCAGCAGCACTGTGTCAACAACAAGGGAATATTAACCCAGCGGCTTTGTGTGACCCTTAAAAGAATTACAAATGGTTAAGCTCCTAATAAAGGCTGCTTCTTTATATTTAGCAGCTCCAGCCCAGACAGAGACTGTAATGTCTCTTCAGTCATGCACCATGCCTATCCTGGAAGGTTTATACCCTCCTGAAGGGTTCACATGATGCACCAATATAGTGCTGCTGGTGAGTCTACTCTCGAGCACTCTAAATGTAGGGACATCACAGCATCAAAGGATCAAGGGTTAAATGGTGAGAACAGCTGATGGAACCATTTTGAGCAGCTCCTATCCAGACAGAGTAACTGCATCAGCTGGTGTCAGAGCAGCTCATTGTATAGTAGCTTCATTTCTGCATCATGCCGACCTGTCGGGTTGATACACTCCCAGAGAGTCTGCATGATGCATCAACACAGTGCTTCGGAGATCATGCCAAGAAAAAATGATCAAATGATTAAAGCTGCGGGCCCTATATTGAGCAGTTGCAAACCAGAGGGGGTGTGGATGGGGGGGGGGGGTCCCACATATCACATGTCGATTTTTAAGAAATGCTCAAGTCACATTTCACTTAAATCCCCATGTCCTTTGTCACCTCACATGTCTCATGTCGAATTTGAGAAAGGACCTGTGTCATGTCACTAACTTTTCACCTCATGGTGCTAAAGCCCATGTTATATGTCGATTTTAAGAAATGTCCTTGTCACTATGTCAAATTTAGTGGTCCACACCCAGCCCAGACAAGCTGCTGATGGGTGAGCTGCTCCTTGTGTGGCCGGGTGCCCTCAGGGAGTAACTCAGGTTTTATCTCAGCTGTCCCGTCAGGCGCTCATTGATCCATCAGAGGTGTCTGCTGCCAAACTCCATCACTACCCATGGATGGAGGAGGCTGGAATGGGTGTGTCTTATAGATATAAGATACTTACACATAGTGTTAGTGTACAGGTGGTGGGGACAGTTAAGTACTGATTCAATGAATGCTGATCATCTCTGATGTTGGAGAAATGAGGAGCCATCAGACTACCTGTCTGTTGCAAGCCGATAAGTCTGTGTTAGTCAAGAATCCCCTTGATTCCTTTTTCACAAACTCCTTTCTATAACCAATCACTGTACAATATGCTAATTACCTGGGTCAGAGTGTAGTCCTGCACATTTGCGTTACATGATAAAAGCATGTAACACATGTGTTAAGACACACTTGGACTCCAGGGTGTATCACCGTTAATAAACACCATCTTCAGTCAACTGTACACCCTCAAGACTCTCTTATTCATTAAAGTAATAATTCCAGTACTACAATTGAGATATCCAATCTTGTAGATTGTATCTGGGACCAATTTGGCTACTACAAACCAAAACGTTTATTACTGAACTCCAATTTGTAGGAAAATTCCTCCATTGCTCTATAATATTTTCACAGGTCTTATTGGAATACCTACTTAATGCTCTGTGGACAGGTTACAACTCATCATAGCTCTGCTGTATCAGAGAAGGGTTCATTCCCCCATAGTCTTATATCTTTAAAGGGTACTCCAGTATACATCATAATTCTGTGGTCCTAGACTGTGACCCTGGCTCAAACACTTAAGACCATACACTTAGGGATTGTGAGCTACTTAGTAACGCTAAAAAGCTTTCAATTATTCATTGTGCGCATATGATGACCATATTTTGTGCGGAATACCGAATTGTACTGTATACGCCGTCAGGTTGGGTACTATAAAATTTAACTTATAATCTTGAAGGCCAGAATAAAGCACTTCTTATGAGACTTATGAGTACAGTGCTACATAAGAAATAACTTGTCTTTGGATGAAATTGAAAGGGAAATTGAAAGAGAAATTCTCATTGTCTTGTAAAATTAACCGTTTTATTTTGCAGGTGGGTGAACATGTCCTTCCTCTTCAAATAACCTAAAGGTGTTTCCACCTTGAGTGCAGGTAAGAATAACTTAAAACATGATTTAATTCTGTGTTCTTATTGAAAAATCCAACTGTGAAGAACGCCGAGGCAGACTCGGTGACATCAAATTACTTTTAGAAAAATCAATTAAGGAATAATGTTTTAACTTAAAGTGGGATTTTCTTTATGGCTAATGCTCCGCACAATGAATGTAAAGGAGTCAGCACTTCAGATCTGTACTACAAGACTATATGCGCAGAAGTAGAATAACAACTTCCGGTAAATTCTCGTATGTTTCCTGTTCACAATGGACTACGTCAGAATAACGTCACAGAGCGTCATGGCGTCATATAGCGTCACTGCTACGTCATATAAGGCCACACACGGCGTAATCATTGATTAAGTGGCATTTGTGACTGTGCTTAGAATACTTCTGGGTTTGTGATTAATATTCTAATCTCCCATTGCCCACCCGCCACCCAGTGAGCCTCACTTACATAAGGTCTAGTAGCAGCTCTAAATGGCTGTCGATGGCTCAAATACTCGTGCATACTCACTTCATTAATGTGGTATTTTGCTGTGTACACTTTCTGCTATTGAACTGAATGGTCAAAACTGGGGCATAGAGTTATGTAAGTCTTTCAATATCAGCTCTGATATCTGAGACATGAAATCCTAAAATCTAAAAAAAAAAAATGGGTGACATGGGGTAAAATGTCAGTTTGCCTAAGTGTCATTCATACCCTACATGTATACATACCTACATTTTGTACCAATGTTGAATTACGAGGTATAAACTAAACCAGCGCCATTTTGTGGGCTGTGAACCATATATTATGATATCATGACTTCCTATTCCTTTATCTTCATGATGCACCACACTGTAAGAAATAACTGTTGAATCTACAAGGGGTCTTTGTAAAAACTGAACAATGAACAACCATAATTACACAACAGGGAGCCAGTGTATATATAATCTCCAGGTGGCAGTGTGGTGGTACAAGGAATCTCTGTGAAAACAATGTAAAAATAACGAAGGATCTCTGGCAACTTCATTATTTCGATGACATCTTTTTTTTTTTTACAGTGCAATGCAGTCCTGGCAAGACTGTTTGCTAGCATATACTGTATTGGTGCATCATGCAAAATCTTTAGAGTGTCTCAACTCTGTATGGTCAATATCTCGTACTTAAAATGTGGTCTTTGAGACATGTCAGGGCTGAATTCATGTACTGGTCATGTCCCCAAATGGCCAAATTGCTTTACGCAGCCCCTAAAAACTCATTGGAATATTTTGCAAATTAAAGCCCTTATAAGGTGGCTCCTCCAGCGTCAGGACCCGTACCTAGTTCTGGAACCAGGGCAGGCCATGTTTTCCGTGTGTGGTGTGGAGTTATGGCATTGTCTGACAGTCAATAGTGGACACAATACGGGGTGGCAGCATATCAGATACTATCTCTGTTATCTCTACCATGCAGAGGCCCTTTTTCACTCCCTACCGCACTCCCCTCACCCAAGAACTCCTATTCAGACACTATCTAGACCTTCAAGGGCACAACAGTGTATTTAAGCCAAGGAATGTACTTTAACTGCAGTATTGTATTCCATTGGCATGACGCAACAATGCAGCCCTCGAAAGTCTATTCTACAGCCATGTAACCTGCCATCCCTAATGGTGTTGGTACACTCCCAAAGGTCTTTCCTGATTTCCCATTGCATTGTTGGCAAATAGACTCACCAGCACTACAGGAGTACACCATGATCAATATGGGGGCATCATGCTGTCGGTAAAGAGTAGACCAGAGTCAATGCCCACTATACAGTATGTATAGAGGCTCCTACACCTCTTTAGTACTACTAAGTCATATATCAGACTGATCTACCCTTGTACCACCTGCCACTCCTTCCTCCAGCCCCTTCATAATCATTATATCGTTATTCTTGCCATTCAGATCTCAGCACAGCCCCCCCCCCTTGTATGTAGGATATATCGCCCTCCACTAACTATATTACATGTATTTGTCGACACCGTGTATCTTATATTCAAGATTTGATATTAACTTCGCCTGATGCATGTAGCTGGTCATCCACATAGGCGAAGACAATGCTGGTGAGTGAACTCCTAAGCAATGCATTTGAGCATCATGCCAACACCTTTGTATCAGCCTCATAGGGTCAGAATAACGCGAGACTGCATTCCTGATGTGCTACTCAAATTCAAATGGGCTGCATTCATGTTACATGATGAGTATTATAACAACTTCAAAGATGAGCTTGTGTCCTTGATACTCCAACCCTGGACCCTTCCTATGGTAGAATCATACTTTTGGTCTTATTCTCAGGGCTATATCCTAGGTTTATACTTGTTATCCCTTAGACCACATTCAATACCACCAATATCCATGGTCCCGAGGCAAGGTAAGATCTCCCTACGCCCATGTAGAGCCTACTTTATCCTCAGCCTGCCCTCCTCTTGTCATCCCATACCTTCATCCAATACCGGGTCTGATCCTGCACCCGATTAAGGCCACATAATGTATTCATATATTGTCTCCATTGGTAATCAGAATGCTGGAATGCAGTCCTGGCAGGACTACATGTCAGGGCTACAGTCATACATCATGCTGACCCTCTATGAGGGATGGTACATTCCAAAAGGACCAGTTCTGGTGAGTCGACACGTCAGCAATGCATCGGTTCATACAGAGATACATGAACCCTTAAAGGGTTAAGTCTATGCCCTCAGACAAGCCCCACCCCAATCACCTTGAGCTCAATCCCAGATCAGCCTTACCACTTATCTCCACCTATCTGTATAACAGACCCCTGCCTCAGAGAGATTCTCTCCAGACTATAGTCTCTAACCTGCCTATACTGTATCTCTGAACTCTAAGGAATTGAGATAATATCAGTATTTGCCAGAGAATGCACTGTTAGAGTTAGACCTTGGTAGTCCATCCCCGGATTCTCCATATCCCTAAGACCTCGGCTGGATGGACCTTATAGAAAGCATATTGTATTAAGCTAATAGATGATGGATATCGGGGCCCTAGGGCTGTGCATTCTGTATATACCCGAGCCGCGCACTTCTTGGGATTTCAATATTATAACATGTCAAGGTTGGAATCAAGACGAAAACTGAGTGCAAACATAGGACTAGGACCTCAGGTTAGAACTTATTTATTTTCGCATTGGGTTTTCATCACCGTTCAGTGTGGCACTATGGCTAACATCCTCGCCAACCAGCACTGCGGCCGGGGTTCAATTCTCCTACGAGTTGGGACGATTTTTCACATTGAAACAATGGCTAGACTGACTTTGTATGTCCGCCAGCATTTCCCAAAATATTCTAAGTCCAACTTGACTCCGAAAAAGTATATACCAAAACTTTCAAAAATGCACATGGGTGGTATATACAGACTAATGCATGGCTAAACTGCATATAAAACCACCGGAAGTGCCAGAAGCGTGGTATAAGTTTAGATATTCTCTCAATAGCCAACGGATTTGATATCCAGTCATTTCCATCTGTGGCAGGCAAAGTCAGACTCAGGTACTCACTGCACAAATAAACAGGGTGATTTGATTTTAAACGGACCAAATTAATTATCTAAGGCCTCTCCAGGCATTCCTAGAATCCTTAGGCCCACTGAAAGTATATCCATGGGCTCTATATAACATTTATGGCAGTATGACAATGGCGAGCCTGTGAATAGTTTGTATAATACACCTACTACAAAGGGATTGGCTGGGATTGAGCCCACATCCACAGTGTACCCATCTGTCTGTTTAACCACACATCCACCTACCACCCAGCAGCCAACCCTATATCCCTTCTAGCCACACCAGTCAACCCGTCTCCAACCCCACTCTACCCTAAGCCAGCCTCACCTACCTCCAACTGCCCCACTCTTGTCAACTCCCTCCAGGAAAATCGATAAGTTGAAATTCTCCAAAAAAATATGATAACAATGTGTGATCTACTTGCTAGTTATTCCGTTTCAAATGTTCTGCTTAAAATATGAACCCGTAATTATTTTATTATGGGGGACTATCAATGTAACGTTGCATCTATAAATAGCATATGACATCGTCCCTCATTTTATGAGAGGGGGTTGGCAAGAAAAAGGAGTAATCACACAGATGGCATTTGTGACAAAACTAGTTAATAGAAGTTTATTAAAATTTAATGGAGCGTACAAGAGTGTTGTTTAATTATGTTGTTTATATTTTAGTTAAATCCTGTGGCTCAATTTTGAGAAGTGGATAGCGAAAGTTGAAGTTTGATTTTTTTTTCCCCATAGAGTTCCAAATGTAAAATCATCTCAAAAACTAGTGAAACTTTTAAACTGTAAGTTTATGTGGAGGGAGGGACTTGATAAAAAACAGGATCCCGAGATAGATTATAAGACAAATCCTATGGTTAGAACATATTTTTTTGCCATTTGTAGTATGAATAGGTATAATAGATGGTTAGGTAGGCAGTGTCAGTCATTGCATCAGCTGTAGTAGTGTGGAAGTGTCTATCTCCAGACCAATCACTACAGGCCATGATTGGCTGGTGACTCTTGATTGGCAGGTGGGGAATTGACAAGTCAGTAATTATAGCTATGTCTAGACCAATTAGCATTTAACCCTTTAAGGGCCGCCAATGCATTAATGCATCCTGCCCATTGATTATAATGATGCGTGAATACAAACCTGGTGAGTAACCCGTCAGGGCTACATTCATGCATCATGCCGACCTTACAGGGTTGATACACCCCTGAAGGGCTAGCATGATGCTCCAATGTTGTGCTTGCTATCAGTCTCACCAGCTCTTTATTAGGGCATTCTTTTGTTACTATAACTATATGTTAGAAACAAAAGTATGCCCTTTGGTAGTTGGGGTCGCTGCCATTCACCTCAGTGTTAAATCCTGAATATGTAACATTCTATATCCGTCTCCATCTACCTTTTCTCATCGATATATTGCCTAATCACTGAAATGCTGAATACTAGAGAGATAACCAGTTTCTATGTTGTTTTTATTTTTCATAAAGAGTGCAGAAAAAGTAGTCTAGGGGTTGTTGAAAAGAAGGTTTCACAAGGACATTATTGGTTTTTGTAGCAGACAGACTGGCACCTCCAAACATGCCAGCCAATCAGATGTGCGGTCAGCTGTGACAGACATCCTAGAATGACCTGTTGATGGCATTTACACTTGTTGACATGCCCTCAGTCTTACTAAACAATGAACCCACAATTAGGCTGAATGTGACAGACCTGTTGATGGTATCAATTCAGCCTGCAAATAGCACAGTGTAGTATTCATCAAAGACCTATCCAAAACTGCTATGCTGAGCAACTGTGACCTAGTGGCTAGGCTGGTATGTGGTGGGTTTTTATGAATTTTCTGGCCTTTTAGATAGGAACCTCACCCATGCAACTCTCACCCAGGCTGGGGTTGAGATTTCTTCAAAAATCAGCATCATGCCTATATTTGTCAGCAATAAGTCAAAATATGTCAGTAATTACACATTCTATAACATTAAAGCACAAAAGCATGCCCTATTAGTACACAAGATGTTACTAAACCTACGCTATAGATATAAATTGCTCTATTTTTTGTGCATCATTACGATGAAGGGGCATGATGCACTCCTGCTTTAGCAGCCTTTAAATGATTACCGTAAATCCCCGGTCATAAGCCGGATTTTTTTTTCTATTTTGGGCCAAAACCGGCTTCTAAATTTTTCCCAAAGTCCCCCCCGGCTTATGACCGGTTTTTTTTTACTATAGATTAAAGAGAAAATGGTAAAAATTTGACCCAAAAACCGGCTTTTACTTTTTTCCTGAACTCACCCCCGGCTTATGACCGGGGCCGGCTTGTGAGCGGGGATTTACGGTAATAATTGTTATATATACAGTCCCTCATACATGTACTACTTTGTTACATATTCTTCTCCTCTATCTTTTAAATGCTGTCTACTTAACCTCATATGAAAGATAAACATAATTATTCTTTGAATAAGCGCAGTTGAATGGGTATGTTGGCAAGGTCCAGCAATAATAAAGGTCCAGTGAAAATATTCATGTTCAAAAACTTGAGTAAATCCTAACCTCCAGGTTCCAGAGATGAAAGGTATTTTGTTCCACTGTTCAGTATAGTTTAGTAGTAGATCATGGTGAGTGACATTTCTAGAGAAGATGACCTTCAATGATTGAGGAATACAGCTTCCCCACTCCCTCTCCTATAGCATAGAATTCCCTTCTCCCGTTCCTAATGCTTGCCCTCCACCCCTATACCCCATCCCCTAGACCCCCACTCCACCCCTAGCATGACCACCCCCTACATAACCCCCATACAATTGCTATCCTTTATTTCTTATCAGAGCAGAGCCACCTTGGCCCAGTCCCCGCCAGGATGTACATCACTATGGTTCTCCCCCACTGGAGAGTTCCACCGGAAGAGCATTGGTTTGGGCCTCCCTCAGAGGAGAGTTACCCCTGCACCTGGGAGAGTTCTGGACTCAGTAAGGAGGAGAGAGGGAATGATGTCGTTGTGTATGTGTATTTCTGTATCTCTATCTATCTGTGTGTGTAGGGGGGGGGGACTGGCTATGGTTGATCAATACACAATTAAATGCTGAGTAGGGCGGTACTCATAATTATAGAACCTATGTCGCATTGTTGCGTGTTTGTAATGTCTGATATGGGCTACAAAAAGAAAACCCAAACTAATGGGAAATGCCCCAGATGTTTGGATAAGGGGTCAGATCAGATGAGGTAATTAGAATGAACCCCAGGTTGCTCTGCATCGGTAAATGCCCCCGGGCAAATGCTTTTAAATAACTCTTACTGTGTGTAGTTAAAGTCTGAAACATCAAGTAAAAGAATCATTGTAGGCGGAAATAGGATCTGTTAGCCCCTTCCCTACCATAGCAATAGTGAATGACAGCCACCCATTTTGACACTGCGACCTAACAATGCTAGTCTACTAATGCTGGCTGTGCCAATGCTTTCACCTGCAGCCATGCCTGCAGAAAATCCTCACGTCCATATACTACTTACACTCTCTTCACCAGAGGGAAGCCCCAATACAATTCCCAAGCTCATCAATCTGCTTCATCACACTAACCTTATAAAGACGGCGTAGTAAGTACATTTTATTCACACTAAATCATGGACTCATGGACATTAAATTCTCTATTCCTTATAGGCGTTAAAGGTAGGCCTGATTGCAAAACTGGCCTAAATGAGCCTGTAATAGGTAAACTCTTCACCTGGAGTAGGTAGGCCTCCCTCAATCCATTCATGATTAATGCTTGCCCTGAGTGGCCATTTCCTATTTGTGACTACTAAGTAGACTGTAGCACATGCTGTTTGTACTACCCAGCCGGAAGCGGAAGTCAGATACCAAGGTCAAACAAAAAGGTCACAGTTAAATCCGACCTTTTCTCGTCAAAAGGCACGAGAACAAACGAGATCTCGTGTTGAAGAGCCGCTCAACACTCTTTGATTTTTCACTACCCTCCGATTGCTTCAAATTACTCTTTCATGTTCACGGAAAGTAATTAAAGGCAAAAGATGTGTTTCAGAAAGTCTCCCCTCCACCGTTGCCATGGTAACCACAGGGTCTCGTGACAGGCGGCGAGACTTGGGCGTGTTTTCGTTTCACTGATAAGTCCTGGAATGTGATGGAGGGAAACGGAAAGGAGTTTGCAAGCTTGTCTGCCCATTGGGGCTACACGTAAAATATTAACCCTTAAGCACACAACCGGAAGGGGCTGAACCACTTTCAGGTCTTTCCCAAGAAATGCAGAAATGGATTTTAGAAACAAAAATAATTTCTTCACTTTAATCAATTGAAGAGTGGTAGACATTTTATGGCGGAGCATGTTTTTGCTTCTTACACTTTCTGGATTTCAGAAGATGAAAGGTGCACTGAAAAAATCAGGGGCGTAGGAAAGGGGGGGGCAATCGAGAAGGAGGTGGGGACTGAGTATGTCTGGGCCCCACAAAAATTTGCCAAGAATTCATAATGAATTTAACAAGAGCTAGTAATGATATATGGAAAATGGGGGCCTTGGCCTCAAACCAGATCTAAAATTCATCAAAAATTTCTTTTCTATACAAATTTTATATAGCTATGTGTAGGCGCTATTGCTCTTGAGCCGACAATTCAAGGTGGTCGAGTTGGGGCCCCCACTGGCCCCCCCCCCCATGAAGATTTGCTTCCTTCGCCTCTGAAAACTCAGATATTTATTCCATTTTCTTCTCGTCCCGCACTGGATTTTGTTGAGAGCAACGTTTAAAAATGTGGTCACATGACATTTGGCTGAGGTATTTGGACCAATCAGAGCATAGAATGAGTCTGGCTGCGGGGCTATTTGGTCAAATGTCAGAGTGCGGGGCAGTCATTGGGCTGGATTCACGCCTGACACCTGGTGTGCGGCCCCTAAATCACAACTTTAAGTGTGGGAGGCTAGAGAAGAAGTGAGATTTAGGTGAGGGCACTACATGGATTTAGTCAAAGCCCTGCCTCCAGTTTCTACCACCTCATCCACCCGCCCACCCTATCCACCCATATACCACCCACAGCTATAGCCCTTTAAGGGCAAAATGGTGCCATAGTTCCTTGGTCAACACGATGCGACAATGCAGTGCTGGTAAGGATTTTAATGGTTACACCAGCACTGCATTGGGGCATCATGCCCACCCTTTGGGGGAAGCTCAACCCTAGAATCGGTGCACTGGGGAATAAGCTCTCCGGGTTTGCACTATGTGGTCTTTAAAGGTCATATGTCTGCATGTCCTCATGTCGCCTTTACTTCTGTAGATGCCACTGATCACTGCTCCACCTTGAAATATCATTCGATATTGTAGCTACATTTGGGTGGCTGTATACACCACGCTGTAGCTCTTCCAACAGGAACTGCAGGGTGGGACACATGCCCAGGGGGAGGGTCAACCATGATGGGGTTTAAGCAGTTCCTAGAATATGTGGTGTAGACAGGGGAATGGGCCTGAGACTGGTAGTTATTGGATATTGCCTTCCCTATATCAGTGTATATGAAGACACAGTGTGGTCTCAGATGGTCAGCACAGGATAAATAAAAAAGACCTAAAGGAAAAGAAAAGAAAAATATGCATTTTCTCTACTCCTAGATTAAAACAACAAGTTGTTTGACCAATAGTAGCTGCCTACAAAAGGAGTCAAATGTCCCTGGATGAAATTTCGGGTGAAGTTTCTCCAGGTGCATTTCCAATGTTGCAAGTAAACTACAAAGGACGTTTTTATCCTACATATAGCAGTCAGGCACAGGCCTAAAGGGTGACCTATGGACATAGAGTATATCCCTACTGCTTCACACCACACCTCTCCATGGCAGTCTTTGTGATACCTACAGTGGCAGTGAGTGGGAGCCAGGTGGCCTTTATTCACACAGAAATATTCATTTTGCTGCTGTAAAGCCGTGCAAATAGTGATAGACAGGGTGGAGCTGGGCACTAAGAGGGGCACTGGGCACTGAGTCCAGAGTCCATTCATGTGCCTGACAGAGGTTCATATCAATGTGGCTACAGTAGAACCCTTTGAAGCTCAGGGAGCGTTTTAATGCGCTATGTACACATTGGTTGTCATCACTTATGAATGCAGCCCTGCTAAATGTATGTGTGAGCCCTTGCAATGCATCATGATGACCCTACGGTTTGATGCAGTCCATATAGGGTCAGCAGTAAGTTCCTTATGCAATGTATAAGACTTCTGGATAAAAAATACCAGGGATCCCCGTAAAACTGAAAAGTGAACCACCGCAATTGTATTGCAGTGAACCAGTATAGTTTTTACAAGAAGCCCCAGGTGGCATGGTGGGAAAAGGAATTTCTATGGAAATAATGACGGATCTCTGGCAACTTTGGGAAAAGGATTCTGCCGTTATTCCGACATCTTTTTACAGAGCAGGGTTTATTGGTGCATTATGACAGTACTTAGAGAGAAATCTGCAGGCCTGAAAGGGTTTTATAAGCTCTGTTGGGGGTCAGACCCTGATGTGTGCAGTAATCACCACATATGCAGCAACACAGCACATGGACACACTCAGATTGAATATATGACAATACCATTGATACCAGTCTTATTGGCACTGATTGGCAGTACCAATGCACCCTTCTCTTTTGAATATTATATACTATATTCTCATACTCATGCCAGATTGTGGTATCGTATAGGATTTTTCTTTTCTCTACATTTTTTCTAGGACATGACAGAAGGGATTATATATGTCATTGAACTATAAAAACACATGAAGAAACAGTTTCCAAGTGTTTTAGATCATACTGATATCTTAGAAACGTTTGTATTCAATATGGTATTATATGGTTCTGGACATGGGAGGTGTGTTACTTCCAAAACTACTGCCTTTTACCTCATCCAGAGGATGGGAATTGAAAAGGAAATACTGTAAAATAAGTCTTATATGAGCACAAGTGGTAAAACCTAGATGAAACTAATAAGCTCTCATGCATTTGTACTGGGCACTCTGGTATAGCCTTTTATAGCTCTAGTCCTCAGCCCTATGATGCATATTGTGAGTCCTTATTAGATATAGATCAGTGCTGGAAGTAATAGCCTATGCTTCATTCACACAGTCCTCCATATGCCTTGATCCCTGCTGTCATCAAGTGTCACAACAGGTGACAGCACCTGATTAATTCTGTCACCAACTCTGACAGCTGGCATAAGCTGACAAACATTATGTACCAATACCTGTCTGCACAGAGTGAGCTGGGTGTAACGGTAAGAATCATAACCCTGTAAGGAGCACATGGTGCCTCCAGGTGTATGTGAACGTTGGTCCTCATGATGCAGCAATGCAGTGTTGGTGAGAATACTTGAATAATAATACATGTACTGCATTGGTGCATTATGCTGACTCTCTGCAAGCATATTAGCATGGTACATGAATTCAGCCATGGTTAGTTAATCACCAGGTCAATACATCTTGATGACCGATAGGTAGTGTGCATAAATGGAACTGCACATTCCTTTATTTTACCTGTTGATATGAATATCAGTAACTGTATGTGTTGGAGGTTTGCTCCTTTGTCACATTTGTGCTATCTCTATTCAAATCTATATATATATATATATATATATATATATATATATATATATATATATATATATATATGCATGTAGCTATTACTAATTGTAATTAAGGTAGGTATATTATCCATTCTTATACATCCGAGCTGATACATACACATTCTCCTGTCTCTTGTCTTTTCCCCCTTTACCCTAATCCTTGTTGTATATCCTTCCTCTTTGTACCATACATGTTGCACATCAACTTGGTATTACTACTACCAACTCCTATCTACACACACCAAAATGTAACATGTCAAAATGTATTTCAATTATAGCACAGTGAGATAGGCAGTTGGCTACAGGCATGTTGGCCTGCATGGACCATTGCCTCCAGGGTCCCTAGTTCAAATCCATCTTGTACTTATCATGACTTGGCAGTCCCCCTCTCCATCTGACCTATGGAGCATGGCTCATTCAGTGGCAATAACCATTGCTGTAACCATCTTCCCCTCCATCAGAATAATGATACAGGGCAGGTTGCACTGTAGGCCATTGATGGAAAGTGCTATCAATTCTGTTTATGATTATAGAAAGGGTAAGGGCTACAATGTGCGGCTCCCGCCATGCCGGCCGCCATAACATGTATTTAACCATGCTTATCAATATGTTGTACCTACAGCACTTAAATAAGAATGGTAAATTTATAGTGTATACACTCTAAGAAATTATTGTTGAATCTACAGGGCATCCTTCAAATATGAACAGTGAACCACGAAATGCAGTGAAGCAGCGTAGTTTCTACAATAAACCCCCAGATGGCACTGTGATACAAGGAAAAATAATGGGGAAATCCTTGTTCCAAATTTGCCAGAGATCTGTAGTTATTTTGACTACATCTCTTTTTACGGTGTATTTTTATTTCAATACCACCGTAACTGGCACCTTTTTGAGACAACTGCGTATTCAAAGAGACTGCACTTTTACCGGGTATATAGACCAGCACTGCATCTTGTTGTGTATGAGTTACTTGCAAGATTAAATTTGAATTGGGAAATGCGCTTAGCTTCACCTCCAGACCCCAGTTGACATTGATCAGACAAGCTGGATCTTTCCAGATGGGTGTATTGGGATTGTTGTTCTACTTTCTTATCTATAATTAGCCGTCTTATCTCCTTACCACTGGTCAAACCTAGTCAGCTCTCCT
Source organism: Acholoe squamosa (assembly GCA_949317995.1). Taxonomy (NCBI): domain Eukaryota; kingdom Metazoa; phylum Annelida; class Polychaeta; order Phyllodocida; family Polynoidae; genus Acholoe; species Acholoe squamosa. The sequence continues at coordinate 46,169,620 of OX439051.1, read as the reverse complement.
GGTGCTGCCACAGTGCAGGTAGTTAATGACTTTTATCTAGGCCTACCTTCTCTACACTGTAGAAAATAACTGAACAGTGGACCACCATAATTGAAATGCACTGAACCAGTGTGTAGTTTCTACAAGAAGCCCCAGGTGGCAGTTCGATGGTACCAGGTATACAAATGTACAAGGAAACTCTGTGACAATAATGATTGGAACCTTGGGATGAGGAATGTGCCGTTATTTCAGTGACTTTTTATTTTACACTCTATAAGCACCAGTCATAAGCGCCAGTCATGAATGAGTCTTGAACATGTACACAGAGAAAAGAAATGGAGTCACCTTGACTCCCAATTGGGAGTCCAGCTTCTATCACTGAGGCGACCCCCTCTGTGACTCCTCTGCGACTCCTTATATGTAGGGAGTCAATGATTGACTCCTTAAAGATACAGGGTCAAGCTTATTGGACTCTCTCTCTGCACTATAACTCCATTGGGAAGTGGAGTCAGGATTGGTTACATTTTATATTGAAACAGATCATTTCTGGGGTATTTTCCTTTTTTGGGGTCTTCATCATTTACTCCATTAGAATGCACCATATTACAGGATGCCGAGATGCATCAATTTACATTGGTTAGATGCATCTATCTGCACCAATCATCAGCTTTTCTCATGAAATAACCTAGCACTCAGAATACTTTGAAGTAACACTATAACCAAGGAAATGGTGTCTATGCTTCATTTAGACTTTTGTTGGGATATTTCAGGGAGTTGAGCATACCACCATATTGTTCAGTTGTGTATAATTGCTGGTTTTTGTATTTATATAACACCACCATCTCTAGATGATTAGTAATACCCAGAATTAAACTAAATGGAACATGTTCTAATGTGCAAAATCCTCCAAACTGTATTGTGTGGCCCTCTGGTGAAAGTAACGAGAAGCATGCGCCACTTGTGTTATAGAGTCAACAGTGAAGTAGAGAGTCAACCATGTTTGACTCTATATAGTAGAGAGTCAACCATGTCCACCACGCTGGGACTCCCCTTCTACAGGAGTCAAGCTGCAACAACTCCTTAGGGGTAGTCAAACAGAGAATAGAAGAGAGTCAGTCATCTTGGACTCTTGTCTTACTAGAGTCACTATAGAGTCCAGATCCACTGACTCCTTTCTTGACTCTATTTCTATTGGGTTGACTCCATTTCTTTTCTCTGTGTATGGAGGGGGTGCTTGAGACGGAGTACTGTAATGTCGAAATGGGAAAATCTTGACTAACTACCATCCATGTATGTACAAGGGCTGGCAGTAAAGCTTGGTTAAATAATTAAGTGTCCCAAGCCTTATAAAAAGGTCAATATGGTAATAGAAAGTTTAAGATGTAAAGCACCTTACCTATCCCCACAATTTAGCAGATGTAAAGATAATAACCCTTGACTCAATTCTATCTATCTTACACTCCATGAAATAACTATTCAATGCAACAGGCATCCCTATAACCTGCACAGTGAACCATCACATTTGTGATGCAGTGGAGCAGTGTAAATGTAATTTCTACAATGAAGTTCCAGAAAACACTACTGTGTAATAAAAAGTAACAGTGAAAGATTCGTCCCAAGTTGCCAGAGAACCGTTGATATCTTGATGGCGCTTTTTTACAGTGTAATTTGACATAATAGAAGGGGATTTCCCTATATTCTATTTCATAAAACATGGTTATGGAAAAAAGGCGTGTCCTTATTTGAGCAACAGCACATGATAAGGACACTGTACACTCCATGAATGTATCCACTGTCAGATAGAATTTAGCTCCCTTGAGTGAAACACACTGTGAAAGGGCTACAGAGAAGATGGGCAGATAGGGCTAGTGCCTGAGACAGATAAGCAAACACTCTTTTCCCATTGAGATAAAAGATGTCAGTTCTACACATCGCTTCCCACCTCCCCACATCAAACACAGATGTTACTACCACCTTTCTAACACATCCAACATGGCCGCCACCTCTGGTCTGCTCACCAAGCACAGCTGTGTGGGTTATACATGACAGAGGATCTGCTCTGAAAGTGTACTGCTCAAACATGTGGCTACCATTGGGCCACGTGATATCTCGACCCTTATGAGCGGGAGCGAGAGGTGAGAGGAATGATGTGAAGGATGTCAGGGGTGAGCTTGACATAAGGGAACTGTTAGAAAATTTCTTTTTGTGAGAAACCTGATATTATATCCAATATTTCATTCATAAATACCTGTTTAAATTCATAGTTTTCCTTTTCATAATCTACTAGTACATTTCTATAGTAAAATTACCCCTCGTATAAGACGCCCCCCCAACTTTAGAGAAAGCTATAAGAGTCCCCAGTATTTTGTTTGGCGTAGAGGACGCGTCTTATACGCGGGAGTTTACGGTAATCCCTGACATTTCCCCCCTTTCCACACTGCTAAGATGTTTTGGTTCCTACGTTTCTAAATTTTGACTCCATCTTTTTATACATTTTGAGCCCCATAGTAGGTCTAGTTTAGTGACCCCACACAGAGGCTCAAGTTTGTTTTGATTTGCTGCATTGGTGTCTGACGGAGGGTAACCCATTTCATGAGACACCTGAACATGTTCATTGCGACATGGCAAAACATTCCCTGAGACAACACATGACTGTAATATCATGAAGTGTCATCTCTGTCAGTCTCAGATAGAAGGTATAGAAAAAGTTGATATCTGACAGTAATCCTACAGATGTTACTGTCGCCAACTGAAAGACTTAATACATTTTTTATTTTTCACTAGCCACACTAACCCGGGCACACTAATGTGCATGGATGCTCTTACAGGATCAGATATGACAATGACTGGTTTGATTTATTTACCCCATGCATATTGAAGAAAGGAATATAGGGCAAATGGATGACTTTAGATAGGATTGTGATGTGAGTGCTGGGAATATTAGCAGATATAGGCTCTGTCCTAGACTGCATGGCTTCAGTCTCCACCATTCTCTCATGTGCTCTCATTCACTCATATATCTAACTCACTTTTCCTGATATCTTTTATCATAACTCAATATAACATAACGAGATATACTTGTAAAATATAAGCAAGTCTAGCTCTGCTCTAACACCCAAGTTCTGCACACCTACATTATAAGTCCATTCTAGTATTTGCAATATGTTATTTCCCCCATTGATCCTCCAGCAGAACCCATCCCTAAAGCCTACACTCCCCATAACATCACTACACAGCCCCTGAGGCCCATTGACTCAATGATTGAGACCAGATGAGGTCTGCAATTAAAAATACCAATCAATAATTCCCTGTAGGCAAAGATTATACAGGATTTAGATGGACCCTCGGGATGTAGGGACGTAATGAGTTTATATAGGCAGAATTCTCGTCATGGGACTATTATGTGTTCAGGGGGAGCTATAGTTAAATGCAGTTAATGTACATTTAATATTGATGGTTTAAAATATGGAGGAATGTACTGAGTCATATACTGGGTGCATTCCAAATGATACAGCATTGGTTATGTTACCTTCATCTTAGACTAGAGATGATATCATTTTAAATACACTAAGTCTAACAATCCCATTTCTCTATATAAATGAAGATTTTTTTTTTTTTTTTTGATTTTGTATTTTTTGATTCATTGTATGGATGTACACATGTAAATACGTGGACATGTAACAACCTCCAATTAATGTATTTTGATGCTTGATTTTAATATAAAAAAAAGTACGCAGATGGTAATTGTAGCCCCGGGTTGTAGCCCCATCTCCGCCCCCCCCCCCCATTCTCTTCTCCATATCTCCCATCCTTAGTAGATATAATTCAGTCTGACTGTCCATAATCATCATAATATAAATAACCCTCATGTGGCCCTGTACCCTGAGGACAGTCTCTCAATCCCTGTTTCCATGGTGATTGACAGGTGCCATGTTACCATGGCAACACGTGATCCATAAATAAAGACTGGGCCGTCACCAAGGGAACGGACAAGCCCTGGAGGACACGAGCCTCAATATCTAATTACCTCTTATTCCGCCACTTTGAGGCCGTGTTAAAAATCAGGGTGGCCGCTAAAAGACTGTGTAAAGGGTTTGGATGAAGGGGTGATGTGAGGGAGGCTGTGTTGTGTGCGTTTGGGGGTTCTTGGGCTGGATGGGGGGGGGGTTGGGGGTCGGGGGAGGGAATGAAGGGAGGGGAGTGGAATGGAAAAGGAAGAGGGAGAGAGAATGAGACAGCCAGACAGGGCCACAGATAGAGGCAGAGAGGGGAACTAAAATATGGACGTTATGAGAGATATGATAGTGGAGGGGGAGGGGGTATGATGAGAGGGCGGGGGGGGGGGGTAGGCCTATGCAGTGAGGGGTGGTAGAAGAGGTGAATGAAACGGAAAGAAGAAGTAAGGAAGGGTGTGGCGGGGCAAGCAGTGGAGGGAAAGGGAGGAGAACGCTTTAGAACACTGGGGAGGAGCAGAACGAGAGATCCATGAGACAGTGAAGGGGGGGGGGCAATGTGGGAGCTGTTAAGCTACAGGGTGTTTTATGAAAATGTAAATCACCTCAACATGTCACGGCTCCATCCCTGCTGTTTAACAAGACTGTCTAAGAGTGATGTACTCCTCAATGAGACTACAGTCTTAGTCTGTTATCAGCCTTAAGTGGTTTATGGCCATTTCTTGAACAATATGGCTGTCTAGGGAAATGATATCCCTTGCCATGACAAAGCAGCTCCCTGTGACTCCCTGTGACTGTCCCGATCATATCGGGAATTCTTATTCTCCACCTAAACTCTCGAAATCATCGCACATGAAAAGTGCTCTTACAATTTGAGTCTAACTATCAAAGACATAATTGTCTGATGTGACATTTAAATAAATAAGGGTTTGCTCTGAGATCCCATTTGACTCTTCCAACTTACTTTGCTAATGTAGAGTCTGACACACAATCATGCAAATCTTTAAAGAATGCAGCTGACTCTTATAGCTCATTGAAGAAGAGTCAACCTACCAGTAACTCTCACCGTCCTCTGTCAACCCAAACCTCCGGAAATTCAAAGACTATAGAATTGATAAGTCATACCTGGGATCAGATCCATTCTCATTGCAACTGTGCATGTTTGAAAGTTCCATTTATAGAGGAGTGGCTTGTTGCTGGAAATTCTGCCCTATTATAATGGCCTAGTAGACCATGATACAGTCACATGTAGATACCAATAGATGATTAGCTAGAGTAATCAATGAAATATCCATAACGATCTGTATGCAGAGCCTAGTCAATCATACCCTGCCGTGTATGCTATGGTAACGATAGCTACGCATGCACAGCATTGCCAAATCATGATAACACAAACAGACCTCTCATGATTTTCTATCTTTTTTCCTATGAGTAACTCTTCTGAGTATCTCTTGGACAGCATTTGGATTCAGGACTTTGAAATACATGTAGTCATACCTGGGATCAGATCCATTCTCATTGCAACTATGCATGTTTGAAAGTTCCATTTATGGAGCAATGGCTTGTTGCTGGAATCTGATCACTCTCATGAAGGGTTGTCCGGATTCTGTGTGCTTCTCTGTGATCTGCTTCCAAAGGATATTCATAGAATACACATGTAGAGTGTGCACCGCAGGTGCCTATAGACACGACCTGTCTTTCAAAAAGTGACATGTATATGTATCAGTATAGGTAAATGGCGAATTCTAAAGTCTTTGAAGATCTAACGTCCATATGTACATGGTGCACTTTCTATCCTTGCCTTAATTTCAAGGATGAAGACCTGTTATATGTATACTGATAGTATCCACATCCAATAAATCACACGTATGTACACTAGCCTCAAACATCCTACTGAGAAGACTTTCACCAGAACATAAACTTTAATTAATGGGCCATATGATGCCTCTGGGTTTATGATCATTGGCCAATATAGCTCTGGCGAGTCTCCTCACCAGCACTACATTTGTGTGTATTGCCAACACTTTGGGAGTTTATCCTAATTCCTGTATCCTTGCATCTGCATGACGTTATACCGGCTGTTTACATCCCAGGACTGCTGCATTCATGCATCATGAAAATAAATGTCATGTCTAAGGAATTGACCAAATGAGTTACTTCCGTGGCATTAAGAAGCACACACCCATACCACTGCACCACCTACGTAGTGCTCACCATGTGCTCTGGCACTCCCACATTCACTCACTCTACAAGTCCCTACCAGGAGGACCAGATTGTTTTTCTAGAAGGGCCACGAGCTGCCTTTTCTACTGCTCATAAGGGGACACGAGCGGCCACTCACTCTCACCACATGACACACCTACACACGTACAACACATCAAACTGATTTTCTCAACAATAATCATGCCCAGGAGAGGATCTACAAGGGCTGCAGCTGCTGTAGCAGAGGCTCTCATCGACACAGAGCCTAATGGCCGCCGTCAATTGGCCAAAAGAGCCTAATGGCCGCCGTCAATTGGCCAAAAGGAGAGTGAGTGGCCGCTCATGAACTCATGAACAGGCCCCTGGTCATAATGAACAGCCTCCACAGAAACGTGCTAAAACCCTGGAGGATCGTATAGGCACAGTAGAGATGCAAGTTGGGGACTGTTTCCAGCTCTTACAGACTATGTCACAAAAAATGTATCCTTGCATCTGCATGACGTTATACCGGCTGTTTACATACCAGGACTGCTGCATTCATGCATCATGAAAATAAATGCCATGATACATGAATGCAGCCTTGGTAAGTAAATCACTAAGTATTATGTGATTCTCAAAGGGTTAAAGAACTGATTTACTGAATACAAAGCCCGTGTAGGGTCTGAGTGTTGTTGGGATCTAAGTGGGGTACACTTAGATCTCTCCTGTTCTGTCTTTGATCCCCTCAGACATCTATTTTATGGCTGACTGGTCCCGTTCCAAAGCCCTGAGCAGTTTACTTAGGATGAAAGGGAGGAAATAAAAATAGATAAAATAGACATGCGTAGGCCTACTCATGAATGTTGTTTTTTATATGTGATAAATAGAAATATCTTTGATTGCATTAAAGTCTATATAAACCCATATGAAGTAATTGCTTCTAATGGGAAAAGTCTCACAGAATAGCTACATGTAACTTGTTTTCAAGACACAGCAGAATATTACTTAGTCAGATATCATGAAATTTGACATTAGGAGGTGAATCTGAAGTAAAAGGCATTAATGACAGTCATGGCAGTATATGTGTTTTATAATTGATAACTTTGCCATGTCTGTCCACCACCATATCATTAAAACAATCAGTGGTGAAATAATAGAAACTTGATGAACCTAATCTGAAAGAGCCATGGGATCTATATGTAACATGGCTATAATTGATAGGGGAAATTGTCTCATCCTCAAGTTTTTTTTCTCTAATTGTGATGTTGATACTTGGGGAATAATTAAACCTTTATGAACTACACAGTGCCTCCATGCAGGTTCATGTTCCTTGATTGTCATGATGCAACAATGCAGTGTTGGGGAATCTATGTTCTAGCACTGCAATCAAGCATCATGGTGGCTCATTGGGAGTCTCTCAACCCCGTATGGTTGGCAAATCACTTTCCAGGGCTGCACTTAAAAATCATAATGACTGCTTTAATGCATTATGCTTTATTAAAAGGTCTGTGTGCCTGGGGCCCCCCTGCAGGTGCTTGTAGAACAATGCCCTCCAGTATGTATTCACCATAGAGACGCACAGGAGGTACCAGCACCCATCTACCCCTATGGCCATACACCCCTCACAGCCCCTCCAGGACCCCCATCCTCATCTTCATCATCATCAGACTAAACTCGTTTTGTGCAGACTTACAAATAACTCCATGTAGCCACTTTCCCATCCATTAAGACCCCCCTCAGTGAGACCCACATGCAGCAGTCATTCATTGTCATTTTGGCTGTTCCCATATATAGAAGGAAATTATTCAGAGTTATGAATAGTATATATTTTTGTTGAATCTTGTGGGAAACATAGACAGTGAGGTTTTGTATCTAATTTTAGGATCATAGATGGATGCAAGTTCTTTGCTTGAGATGGCTTGTTACATACCATAAAGAATTGTTACTGTAAGTCTATAACTCCATGCAGTTAGAATGGGAATGAGTTGGAATTAAGGAGAAACATAACTATCTCAAAATATGTATCTCAAGGTATCTGCATGTGTAATGCTGAAATTATTGTCCATATCTAATCACTATTAACCATAGAAGGCCCTGTTATGGCAATGATGTACTTATTGCCCATTCCAAAATATAGATCTACACATACATGTACATTATAGTAATACAGGCTCTGTCACATGCAATCCCCCTATCAATGGCCTACTCCTCACTTACTATGCAGCCGAGGCGGGCGCCCTGGCAAAGTGCATCAGGCCCAAAAAGATAAAGGTGTGTTCCTGGTTGATGGTTTAAAATCCTGGAGTATGTAGGATGGATGTTTTTCTTTTCTCTCTAGTTTCATTCCAATACTCTGGCCTCAATAAATAGATCAAGGGAAAAAAAAACATAAAAAATGGCATAAAATGTAGATTCTTATAAAAAAAATTGTAGACAATGTAAAACACTTCTAGTGGCAGTACTGTCTTGCTAGTTATAGACAAGCTTGGGTAACCTTGAGAAGCAAACCTTTTTTTTCTTTTGGCCTTGGTTTGATTTAGCAAAAACCACCATTAATAGCAGGGTCAATCAGGGAGAAATCAAAGCTGCAGCTATCAGGCTTACTTACATGGAACAGATGGCACCATTCAGGACATGCAAAGGGGAATTCTGGTCATGGCTATCTCATGAGAGACATGGCATTGTTGGGGAATATTTGTTCTAATACATAGTGAAGGTTTCCAAAGGTTGGGATCCAGCAATGGTGAGGTTGCCCATCTCTTTTCGTTTGCAGTATCAAGGTGTCATATAGACTCTTTCTATAGCAGAGGATTGCTCCCATCCATCATAGGTAGGATATATTCTCATGCATGGTATATGCAGAATGTTCTAAAGGTGGAAAGCTTCCATAATCCATTAGTGTATTGATTTAATTGATTGGAATGATTTATTATCTTTAATCTAGTTTAGATCTGAGACTTGATCTGAGGCTTTCAAATTCAAATTCTACTCATTGCTATAATTATAAATATCAAACTGATACTGTGTTTCCAAACATTTGATTTAATGTGGCATGGAAGTGTTTTTGACCCATCAGATTCTTTTGTAACATGTTAGGAAAATGCTTGCTTTTATAATGGGTTGTTTAAGTCTCAAATCCCAAGGAACAATTTAAAAAGAATTGAATCGTACAATTTGATTTTGCTTAGTGCCTACTCGACAACGTCAGTGGAAAATCTTGACAAAGGTGCGTCCTCTTCATTCTTTTCTTTTAATTTCAGAGTTAACTTGAAAATTTTGCCCTCAAAAAGTTTCTCAAAAGTGGATGGTGTACCTCGACCTTTCGGTTAGACGTCCCTTTTTCCAAATCCAGGACCCGCAACTTAATAGTCCATAGCAGCTCTGCAATGCGGCAAGCCCATGGCATAACTGTGATATGCTAGATGACATATGGTTGTGTAGTTGCCTCTACCCTGGTCACGGCACGAGGCAGTGGTTTATGTACGGTGGGAGCTTTCTTTATGGAGGCCTGAGCCCAGCCTCTTCATTCCTCTCATCTACATGGACCATGGAGCTTCTCCATAGCTCCTCCTAACCACTGTATAGCACTAGGAGGAGGGTGCTGACTTGGGTCCTTACTCAGCATCTCACAAGGTACTAACAGTTTGATGGTATAATAAACCTGTTTGATCTTCATAAAGGTATCCTCCTTTGTCACCACAAAGCTTTAGCGATCAACAAAGTGACATCCTTTAAGGTAACCCTTTACGACTGTAGTCTGTATAAATGCATAATGCCTCATAATCATGGTGCATGAATGCAACCCTGGTAGATATAAGGTCAATAGGCTGCATCAACTTGTTAATGCAGTGCTGGCATTAAGCTGTCGTTTAATGGATTACGGGACAAATGACCATTTTGATATTCAAGACTAGCTGTTAACCTTACTTCTGTAGAGGTACGGTATATCCTGTACATATTTGCTGACCCCCAGCCCTTAAATGATTTGGTAACTACCTGAAAGGTTCTATGAGAATCATAAAATGATAGTCCCATAGAAGATTTCCAATATAACGGCAGCGGCGGATCCAGGATTGTCTAGAAGGGGGCCCAAGACTTGATGAAAGCTGCCCCTAGGTGCCCAAGCGTGTTTTAGGCTTAAATGGGGCTTAAATACATGTATACTGAAGGAAACCATCATCCAGATACTTCTACTGGTCCAATCTGCAAAGTTAGACCCTCTATAGAACCGCCATGACCTCCTAAACACAAATCGATTCTGTTCTATCTCCATTATACCAAACACAGGGAGTCAAAACTTGAAAATGAGCTGTCATATTATGTTATTCATTAGAGGGTCACCCTCTACTGGGCTCAGACCAGACAAGAAACCAATATTATGCTAGATCATATACATCCAATGTCCCAAACTCCCATTAGATTCTAAAAGAAATGTTCTTATCCATAGAGATAATACATGCATTGTTACTAGCACATTATGTCTCCTGAGTGGTAGTACACATATATGCAGAATCAGCTTTGAATGAGGCCTCAGAATTGCAAGTATTATGTATGGGGGTAGGTTATATATTACACAAGAGAGACCAAATACTACCAAATGACAACAAATGGAATGTTTTTGTAACTATGGTTACCAAATCTGACCAATAAATTCCTAAACTGAAAGTCCCCACTGAGTTATAAGTATTCAGGAAATGTAATACAGAGTCAATATCAAAAGAGATGATCAAAACAACACATGGGCTTATCAACTAAGTGATATAATTGTGAAATAATGTAAAATCATCAACTAATTCTAGGCACCAAAAGGATAAGGTACTATGTGTGGTCCGAGCAATGCAAGCCCCCCTGCTTTGAGCCCCCTCTACACTTTTATTTTCCCTCTTTTCCCCCGGTCTTTCTCTCTTTTACCTCTCCCTTTTTTGTGGGGGGTGGGTGCAGGCGCAGGCCCGTAGGCCGTCCCCTGGTTCCGCCACTGAACGGTAGCATAAATATGGGAGAATGAAGGTCTGCTCAGTCCCAGTAAGGTGAAAAAATCACTTATGGAATGGTATAATCAGATCACTTTATGCTGATCTACAAAATAACTCCCTTTGCTGAAAATGTCCTGCAAGTAGAACTCCCAGCCTCTAGCCTCCCGGGCCCCATTCCCTGCTTGTTACCTCTTTTTTTTACTCAGCCTATAAACCCTCAGATGTCATTTGTCACCCAGACCTTGATGGTCTAGTCTCATCAATAATGTAAGCCCTCTAACCCTTTACATGCCGCACTCAAACATTATGCCAGTGTATTCTATGATGCTCAAAGCAGCCCTGGTGACTTGCTCAGCCCTAGTGAGTTGCTCGGGCCCCGGTATGTTGCTCAGCCCTGGTGAGTTGCTCCGTCCTAGTGAGTTGCTCAGCCCTGGTGAGTTGTTCAGGCCGTGGTGAGCAGCTCATCAGGGCTACATTCATGCATCCACAAAGGGTTGGTATAATGTACCAATAAATGCAGCACTGTTGAGTAAACTTACTAGTTCTGCATTGCTGCATCATGCTCACATAGGAACCATGCACTCCCTAAAGGGTCCTCATGTGTTTCATGCATGGCCTCAAAACATCACCACGACCAGCTACATCATAGGGGATCGATAGCCTCTTCATGCTACAGATTAATTTCGTTATTTGCCAACCACTTAGTGCCTCTAGTCCTGGCAGACTGGCTCTAGTCAGTCTCACCCTTGTCCATCTGGGGATGACCTCTTAGCCTGTGCTACGCCAGCTATGAAATTGACGTTAAAACAACGTTGAGGTAATGCATTGATGTTGACAACGTTGACTCAGTGTTTACAAACCGACGTCGAAATTAAGACTGTATAACGAAAACTCCCCTCACATTTCAGCACCACCTGTCATGTAGTATTTGCCTGTTAAAAAGGTCTTGGGCACTAATTAACTGCTAGCTGTATTCCCAGGTCTCATACAAGAACAGTGCTCATTCAAGTCACAGTTAACCGTGTTTTTTCACTTTAAATATCACTGGACTGTCGGCATCTATTCAATACCAGAGCTTATTCGAATACCCGGTAAATCATTGTGATTGTGGTATATCACATAGTTTTGCTGCCCCCCCCCCCCATCATGGGCCCCCTATGTGTACATAGGGCATGCCAGCATGTGGTCTGTATGACATGATAAACGGTGACTTAAATAACATGATAAATCACAGGTAGACACTGACATGTTAATTCTATCTGACATGCAACAACAAAGGCCTGTCTCACTGGGCAATGGACATATCCAGCGCTGGCCTATTGTCTCTATGTCTACTATGCCTATTGGAAGGTTGCATAGTGCTTTAATGCATCATGCCCATTGCAGGTCATGATGCATGAATGCAGCCCTGGTTTATAGGTGTCTAGTGTTGCGTCCATGCATCACATCGATCCTGTACAAATGAAGTGCTGAAAGTTTAGCATAGATCATCAATGCAGTGTTGTTGGTGGCAAAGCACTGCATTGATGTATCTTTGTGACTAAGGAACAGGATCTTGATATAGGCAGCATGTTACCCTTGAAAGGGGCGTGTAAATGGTGCCCGTACTAGATGAGGTTATTTTGGGTGCATTTGGCACAATCATTGACAGCAGTGAAGTGAACTTCGAGAATATAAGCATCTTCAAGTTCCAATTGGTGTCTCGTAGGGGCATGTAGCTTTACACAAACATTTAGAACTGGTGTCCAAAATTACTTTTGCCTTAAATATAAACACCATTGGCCCTCCCCATGAATAAGGTATTCTCTTGGCGCCTATATTTGTCTGCTCACGAAAGATAAATTAACACAACTGATCAATTATCGATTATCCAGAAGATTTATGAGAAAGCTCTCACGCAGTACCGCCACTCCACAAATGCATGGCGCTGTCCTGAGGCCAAAATCGAACTGAGTGAAGTTCACAAGTGAAAAGCTGAATCGATACGATGAAGTTGCAGCCACTCGTATCGTGGTCCAACGCAGCTAGATTAAGAGTGATATAAAGCTAGATGTGTAATAAGTTCATATTACAGGATCGTCCGGGTCTGTTTTTGTTGTTGTTTCTTTGCTTTTTTATTAGTTTGCAATTCTATATTTGTGATCAAAATACCCAGTGAGAACCAGTGGTATTATAAAGATAAAAGAATTAAAACCACCAAAGTGTGATAATTTTGATAACACTATGTCAATTTCATTTTCACATTTTTTTTTTGTACCAGATAAGGTTTCTCTACATTTTCCTAGTGAAATGATTATAAAGAACACCAGTGCTAGACACTGCCCTGTCCTGCAGATTGGTCGAGTCTTCTGAAATTGTCTTAGCCTTCGTTTTCGCACATTGTAGAATGTATGCACCATCAAAATTGCATCTCAACTTCTTATGTAAAAACAAAAACAAATGTAGGCAGAGGAAACAAGGACATGATCCATCCATCATTTAGTACACACACCAAGTAACTACCTCACCTCGACACATCACACGTTTAATTACTACCGTACTACACTGTGTATCAGGCGCACCTTGGCTGTAAGTAACACATCCGATTTCAGACCCATGCATGTTATGAGACGCGTCTGGAGCCTAATTTGGAACACTGTTTACCACAGGACCCATCTTTAAGTGCGTATAAGCCATAGTGAGGTATTACTGTAAGCCAAACCCTTTAAGGGCCGCAGAGTGAATTGATCAATTATGACATTTTGGTCCATGCTTTTGGTCATGATACCCCGACATGATACATGACTGGTGCATTGGGTAGTCTACTCAATATAGCAACATCTAAGCATGGTGCTGATACCAATAGGGTTAATGATGCACTCATTGGTTAGTCTACTCAATATAGCAACATCTAAGCATGGTGCTGATACTAATAGAGTTAATGATGCACTCATTGGTAAATCTACTCAATATAGCAACATCTAAGCATGGTGCTGATACTAATAGAGTTGATACACTCCCTGACGGCCAATGTGATGTAGATGGTGATTAGACTCGCCAGTACTACATTGGTGCACCAGATGCCAAGGCACCATGCAGCCTCTGAAAGGTTCATTACTAATTGACCTTAAAATTAACCTCAAAGTTGACCTTGAGTGACGGGAAGGTCACCGAACAGGTTCCGACAGCACGTCGGTGGACATGTCAGTGTACTCATTTTAGACGATGGATATTAATAAGCTGAACAAACATACAATAATAACAATTATAAGAAATCGTTCATAGTCAAAAAGACGACATTCAGAGATCACTAAATCACCCATTAGTGAGCTTTGTCCTTCAATACAGTATGGGTGGGTTCAACAGCAATTTATTTTAAATCTGTGAGTATATGATTTTGATAAATAAATATACTACACTTTGGGTTTTCGATATAAGGTACCCAGAGGTCTTTGGACGCTGATGTTTTATTTTGATGTTATGATGCAGTGTGAATGTTTTCAATTGTCTACAGATTTAGAATATGTGACCAGGCAAGCAAAACCACCCTCATCAAAGTTCATCTCAAGTTTGTTAAAATGAGACATCATTGGCTTAGGTATTCCTAGTAGTTAGGTCAGAACCCTCCTTGAACATAAGTCATTATTCACATTTGAAATCAAGGATTAAGCTCTAAATATATTATAAACCATAATAATGTTAAAAACACAATAAATCAGCCTTTTTTGCAAAGAAAAAGAACACATAACAATATGGTGATTTTTATCATAGATTTTGAACTAGAAAAAAAATTCCATTTCTGTTTTCAGTTTTGGGTTTATGGTGAGTATCTCCAAAAATTGGCATACAAATCTGCAAATTTAGATCGTTGGAATGGTTGCCATGGCAACCAAGAACAGGCATATAGGTCAATTTCTCATGGAAAATGTTCATTTCACCATCCAAATATTGGCCATTTCTACCGAAAATGGAGCATTTTAAATGAGACCATTGAATTCTGCATCAAAACTTAGCTTAATGTAGTTTTATAATCATTTTAGAGTTATTTTGCCCCTCCAATACCCCTGGTGGCCAAATGGGGAATTAAAAATCACCCGCAGAGGGGTGTTCTCCGTTAATGGGTCACATATATTCGATAAAAGCGAAATAGCCCCATTTTGGGTATGCCCAACTGATCTAAATTGTATCTTCTTCGTCTGGGCCAAACCACCATGGAAGAAGTTGACACTGTTCTGCTCTTTGAGCCCCTACTTTAGTCATCCTATTTTGTCATTTGCTTTGTCCAGTACTTAACCTATAGGATACAGAGACTGACCACTTAGGCACATAACCCTATAGACAATGTCTAGACATTGGCTACGTGACATGGAATTGATATCTAAGTAAAGTCCCCTAATTCCGGACGACACTTCTTTCCGGACAGCCTAAATTCATGTGACTAAAAACTGATTGATAAATGATTCAACCATGCCAGGTTCAATGTACACATAATTTCGTATCTGTCAATAAGGAGTGCCAGATCTAGTACAACACTGTAATCACATAATCGAGATAGCAGCAGGATATCTATGTAAAAGATGCTGTCCGAAATTAGAAGTTTTTACCCTACTGTATCTTTACCCTTGCTCTATTGGCACCCTCTGTGCACAAATATATATATATATATATATATATATATATATATATATATATATATATATATATATATATATATATATGTATCTATATAATGTACAGCCACACTGCTATTACCATACATGTATGCACCATACCAGGTCTGTATTTGGTACTGCATGGGCCGCCTATATAGTAGTCCACTATGGATATGTTTATAAGTAGAAAACCACCGCAGGCTATATACAGGCTTAAAGCTAGAGACCACCAACCAAACATGGAGCTATATCATACATGATGCGTAGACTTGCCACCAGCCAGTTGCTGGTTATTAGATATAATATGTATTTCGGCAGGGGTGGAGGGAGGACAGATAGTTTGCTGCCCCCCTCCCAACTCTTGAATTTCATTAAGGATTTCTTTCAAGTTTTTCTTGCTGTTGCTGGGCACTATGCCACTTGAATAGCATTTTCCATGATATCAGGAAGTCTTCAGAATAATATGATCATGTACAAGAAGTATTGAGGGTTATATGGCCTGTCTAGTACCCTGTCCTCCCCCATGTCAGAGGTACAGTGGTGGGTGCATGGTGGGGTGGTGGGGACGTCCGTTACTAGGGTTATAATTTGATTGCCTGGCCCCATGTAGCTATTTAGCCTGGGGCATTGCCCGGATGTGAGGGGCTGCATGCTAACCCTGAGTTCCCACCCCTCCTCTCCTCTCCTCACCTCCCCATACACAAAGTACACCATGGACATTCTCCCTTCATACAGCAAGGACCTGTATGGTACTACTTGGGTAGTGCTTAACGTTTTACTGGATCTATAGTATACATTAGGGAGTAAAGGGGTGACCAATTCCAAAAAACCAGGGGGGATTTATACTTTTAGTACTGTTACAGGCAAAGCCTTTGTATTACTACATTCACGAAGGGACACCAGTAACCGATCCTTTTGCCAAAATAAAAGGGGGTGGGGGCCAAAATGCCTTTCATGTCCAAGTGAAAATCCACAATCCTTCCCCCCACCCAGCCTATTCTTATATACAAAAGAGGATCACTCCTGTCGGTCAAATTGTCTAGTGGAAAGAGAGATAGTCCCTATGTACCCGGATACTGAATCATTTGACCTGTATTCTTTTCTACTTTAACTCCACTTTAAATTATTTTAAATTCCCAGGTCTTTCCCCTGTATGAGTAGGGCCAGCCAGGCCATCCTATTGTCAAATCTGTTTCTGTGTATGACTGTATCGGAGACTGTATGATCACAGATATATGATGATACTGTTTCATAGCACATGCATCGTGTTCATGTCAGGGGTTCATGTGGGTACATGTATAGAGTTTTCTTGACCAGCTGAAAAATTTAAAATTGTCATGGAGAAAAACTAAGTTCATGAGCAGTTAGGTACTCTACTATTCGACTCAATAGCTTAGCTAGAATTCCTGAAGGATTTTTCAAGACAGAACCAACTAGCTTTCGGGCTTCCCTAGCCCACTTAAAAGGGTCTACTATCTCCTCTGTCCTATCCCCTCAGGTGCACATATATATGCGGGGGCAGTGACACATTCCTCTGTGAAATTGTGTAATGTCGTTCTCGCCATGAATATGATCTTAGCTGTCGGAATGGCGTTGAACATCTATTACTCACTCACTCCAACCAGCTTTAGTAAAACTATGAGTGGTTTTATCTCTCTTTTCATGTCAAACATCTGTTAAAAACAGCAATGTAAAAGCCATCCAGCAACCACTAGTCTACCATTATGTAAACTCTGTATGGATATTATGGCTGTCTATGGGTGAGAGCGTGTATTGAGGTACTCTGTCATTTGCAGTATTATAGTACAACAGCTGTACATAGCACACCGAGCTCCAGTAGCCGCTCTATATGCCTCTCTTTGAACTGCTCACTGATTGAGATTTAAATAAACATCAGGGACCACCAGCTCTATACTCTGTCCATAGTAGAGGGGGATACAGGACATGGGTATGAGAGACACCTGGTTGGAACCACCTACATGTTGACTTTGAATACATGTACATGCAATGAAAGGAATAAAAAAAAAGAGAAGATAAGCAGGGCTCCCACAGGTCAGTTAAAAGTCAGTTAAACTTATTTTTCTTCAAAGGTCAGTTAAAAAAATGGTTTGGGGGAAAAGTCAGTTAAAAATGGTATTTTGACTAATTTAGGGGGGTGATTGTCAAAATTTCTTGCAAATTTGGAAAATTTCTTAAACACCATTGCAGGAGAGTGGATATAATTTTTTGTGAATCATCCAATATTTGGTCAGTTTTAAGTGAATAATTTCAGGTAAAAGTCATTTAAACCCATGACCCATAATTAGTGGGGACACTGGATAAGTATAGACTCATTCTCTCTCATATGTACATATGCAGGCTACTTGAGCTGGGGTCTGGGGAGAGATAGTCAGCTCCGTGTCTGCATCTGTCTGTGTATGTGTGTCTCTATTAAAGTTTCTCTCTCCTCACACTTATACTCTTTCCTAAACACCCTTTTCTCCTGTTCTATATCTCCCTCTCCATCTCTCTCATCCTCTGTCTCACTCACTCTCTCTCTCTCTCTCTCTCTCTCTCTCTCTCTCTGCCTGGCTCTCTTCCTCTCGGCCTCTCTTTCTCTCAAAGCATACAGTATAAAAAGCAGCGCCTGTCAACACTCATGTTTAATACCCGGGCAGCACGCCACCCCTCCACCGCCCATTCGATCTCAGATATGGATTATCCAACACCCAGTGAAATATCAATGATGTCTTTTTTTTAGCAAGGACTTGTGCAATACTATATTATCTTTGTTTGGTAAATTACCTCTCTGGTGCCATTAAAACTGGATCAGTATCAGTTGTGAAATGATAATGGTGATGGTAATGATGATAATAATAGGGCTATGTAACCGTGGAGATGCCCTATCAGTAACAGTATCAATACCCCCACCCACCCACCTCCCCATCTCTCAGCCTCCAATATGCTTGACTATAGAGCACTGCATCCATTAATTACCACTTAAAAAAGACCTTCACAATGCAGCACCAGATCTGTACCCGTTGAAACGGGTTCTCTGTGTTTTTCAGCGGGACACATGTTTCACCCTGAGGGCTGGTAGAGACAGCCGTGATTTGAAAATGATCCGTCATGTTTCTGAAGTGCTGCTGACTTTTTAGACATAGTGATGTATAATTGGCTACAATATGGGGAGTTTTTAGTTGATGACTAGCCCCATCTACTGTTGTCTCTGTTTGTTTTTTTTTAACTGATGGCTTCACATTGGACTGGCTTTCTATATGTTACTAGTGGCTGTAGAGCCTTGAGAAAAAAAAAACATCAATTACAATAACTAACCATTTTAATGGTTGGGGGGATATACAATACAATTGTTACATCATGTTATTTCGAGAGCTTAGGTTATACATGTTTATTTCATTAAAGCTATATTTTAGTCCCATTTTACACCAGGTTGAAAGATTAATAAATCCTGTTTGTCAGTTTCCACGCACATTGTACATGAAGAGGGAACGGAAAAGAAGATAGAAAGATGATCCTTTCACAATGGACCATAGACACCAAACTATATACTTAAGAAGAATGGTAGACCAAGGTGTAGACTTGTATGCATTTATGCATCATAGTCTGTTCTTCATGATGCATAAATGCAGTCCTGTATGTATTCATGCATCATACGCCCTGGTTGATGCACTAGCAAAGGGTGAGCTTGATGCACCAGTATATATAGTGTTGGCAAATAGATTATCCAATCAGGTCGGATAAGATAAAGAATCATCAGCACTGTGAATCATGACTACCAAGAAACATGAGTCTGGAGTCCTTAGGTGTAGAGCACAAGTCTGTATTGCGGAGCCTACCCCAGCCATTGAATCAGCGGCTTGGGTGTGCTATAAATGCTGATGCATATTTGTAAAAAAAAAAAAAAAGATTATTCATTATTACACGATTTCTGTGACTCAGGGTGCTTTTCCTGGATATTCCGATGCGTTTCCTGGATATTCCCATTCTGATACCGTGCGCGAATGGCCTGGTTAGAGACAGCGATGAATCCCACATGCTTGTGCTGATGGCATATTGGAAAGCGCGTCGCCCTCCAAATCCCAGGTATATATGCGTTTGTGTCCTGGCCTAGTTCATCATTTTCGCAGTGCAAGGTGTCAAACCTTGTGTTTACACACACTATGGCAGACTTCGAGTCCCATGGGGAGGAGAATGTTGTTGTTTTTTTTTTTTTTTAAATTAATTCATTGATATTCTATTGATTATTTATTGATAATTTATTGATAAATCGTGTAATAAAGCCAGTAAGGTATGGGCTAATGGACACAGAATTGCTTGTATTGTAGGATATCACAGCCCCTCATGTGATATCCTATGATACAAGCAATTCGGTGCCCGTTAGCCCATTACTCCCTTAATATCTTATTCTGACCCAGGCCCTAATGGTTGTATGTGGTAAGGTGTGAGACTCTTTAACTAATAAGCCGTTTCTCTCTGATAGCAATTTGAAGACAGAATTTTAACATAGTATCAGAGGTACCAATAATTTAGCATTGAGTATGTATCCATGCATTACACATAAAAAAAACCTGCATTTCCCCCTTCAGGCTTTGCTACAGATTAAGTGGGGACGCACTAAAGATAATCCCATGCTTCATCAAGCCCGGTAGCAAATTCAATACAATAATCTCAATAATCTCCCCTGCTGCAAGAATATCTTTTCTGCCACCACCAATCCATAGATCATCTCCCTAAATTAACAAATAAGTAGGAGTCCTCTATAGAGAAAGTCCCATCTGAAACATTCTCTCCTCTCACTACTGTCTCCTTACACATTCTACTTCTCTTTTTTGTTGGGAATGGAATTCAAATGAGATATCAGTTTCAAAAGACTGGCGCTCCCTTCATGATCCACCAGCTCCTCCAAACCTCTAACCATTTCAAGGCTGCATGATACATCTAAGTTCATGTTCAGTGGTTATCCTGATGCACCAATGTAGTGTTAGTGACCTATTCACCAGCAATGCATTGGTGCATCATGCTGACCCTTCACGAGTGTATGAGCCACATAGGATAGGCATGATGCATGTATTCAGAACTAGCCATGCAGTTGGCTGAACAGGACTGTATTCATGCACAATGAAGACCAATGAGAAAGTTACATTAATACACTATGTAGCCATCAAATGTTTAGCTAAAAGCCCACACCGCACCTCCAAACCACCCCTCCCTCCTCCAGTCCCTCATTGAGTTGTTATTGATTTGCCGCACTCATTTTACACTTGGCTTTGAGCATAACATGATGGGATGTGCCACTGTATTGGGTATGGCTACAGTGATACATCATTCCCTCAATGACAGTTGAAGCTACCATTTGGGTTTTGTCCTGAATCACTGAAGAACTATACAGTTTTACCATATTTTCCCTGTCAGATGCATTTTTATCATGTTCCCTGTCAGATGCACTTTTACCCTGTTTCCTGCCATTCCCTCTCAATTGAAGTTACATCTTTAACATGTTCTCTCGATATTTAAGTAACCGTTTTATCTTATTCGTTGTCAGTTGAAGTTATACAACTGTATCCTTTTGCCAGACCTTCAATCCCTGAGTTAAAGTTAAGGATTTATCATCTTTTAGAAACATTGCAAATGTCATACCATTAACAAGGTTGGATCTCCAGTTTACATGATAGGGACTCCGTGTGTCGTGGACTGTAAGCCCCGTGCACAGGGGGACATGATCTATTCAACAGTGAAAACAAAGTCAATAAATTAATCAGCGGCACTAGGAAACAAAGATTCAGTGTTCAATGGCTGTGTTGCGTCGGGCTGGGCAAAAAGGAAATTTCATGCACTGATGACTTCCTAGGGGTCCCTGTTTTTCTACTCTATTGATTTCTCCACTCATCCCACACTTTGATAGAGAATGGTGGTAAATCCCCTACATTGGGGTTATGAATGGCTTTTACAAAACTGAAGCAAAATCATTTCAAGAGGTCTTGATACTTTATTTTCTCAAGTCAATTTTCATCGGTAATCATGAATAGAGAATAATTATAAAATTTGTGAAATAAAATGAGGATTTCAATGTCTCATCTAGTCTTTGGTTGAACTGAACGGTCCTGTGTTTTCTTGTAACAGCCTGTGACTATTTCAGAAATGTGCCATACTTTGGGATATCTTGCCTCTCTATCTTGATCGAGTGTCTTTAGTAAAGACGAAGCACTCAATGTCATCAAAATGTCCACCAAGGTATAAAATTTACAATCAAAAATTGAAAGGAACACACTCACATTAAATCGGATAGTGAATGAAACAGTGGACATAGTGAGCTTACGGTCACACTCCATGGACTTTGGTTACCATGAGATTAAATCGTGTTAGATTTGTCTCACTCAGTTATTGACAGCCCACCAGCACCCTCAGAGCTTTTATTGACAGCCAATGGTAGCTTATTGACAGTCAATATTGACAGTGTGTATCACTCCCTGCGTCCACACCAGGGGGCGGGCTAGGTGTACTTGTTGTGGGCGTGGTTTTTGGTTTCAGTTTCACACCTCCAGGTCTGTGGTTAAAACCCTTTAAAAGCTACAGAGTGCCCCATTGCATTGTGAGTAAATCGTGGTTGTCATGGTGCGATTTCATCCGTCCTAGGTACAGGGCTATAAGCATGATTTAGGCTGATAGTGTTGGGTTGATGCACTCCCAAAATTGGCAGATCCCAAGACCCCTTGAAAATGGTCCTAGGCATGACTCTTAGCTGTAGTAACTATGGCCTAGACCCTCTATCCGAGACCAAATTTTCCTTGCTATACCCACCCCCGTGTGAATCCACCCCTGCCAAAATGTTGGCATAATGCACCAATGCAGTGCTGGCATATAACTTTTTAACACTTGTACAACATTAGTGCATCATGGATACCAATAAAACTGAACCTGGACGTCTCATAAAACCATTAGAGGGTTAAATGAGGGTTGTCACTCCCTTCACACCTCCCTAACACCATGTTAAACATGGCCGCATTGATCAATGATACATGTTTCATCACCATCGTGGGACTGTGTGCATTTAATTGAATCTCTGTAAAGGATGCTTCAGAGAAGGTCTTATAACAGGGGTATTGGTCCCTTCTTATTTCCCGGGTGTGTGTTACAGGCACCTCGGGCAATTTGGTTGTTTTTCTTTAGATATAAACTCCTGAAACCCAATGGCACTGAATTATTTTCATACAGGTAATTTTTTTTTTTTTTTTTAATGAAACGTTAAAAATCTCTTTTAATCAATCTTCCTCATGACCACTCAGCTTCACTGTATCTTATTATGATGAGCTGTCTAGTCAAGCGCTCGAGTTAACTGTGATGCTATGATTAAAAGCCTTTTCACAATGTAGTAAAGAAATTGCATAGAAAAAGAAATAAAAAGGATATTGAAATCCCCGAGGGGAGAGACTGGCTGGTACCTTCCCTGGAGCCTCTACCGGCAACCAACCGAACCCAGACCAGTCACGTGACTGTTATTATGGGATGGGTTGGCGGGCTTAGAGGTCACGTGACCCAGGACAGAGACATGAGTGGCTCAAATCCCGCGGGAACGGGCGAGAGACGGCGGCACGCGGTTACCATAACAACCAGCGGCGTCAACCAATCAGCGACCAGGTCCCAACGGAACCAGAAGAGGGGCCCACCCTGTTGCATCCTGGGAGCGATAATTGTCTGCTTTTTCCCCCTTTATCGCCGAGATTGCCGACGGTGCTGAAAGCTAGTATTTGACCCTGGATACCAAATTGACATCTCGAGAAATTATTAATGGCACTCGGGAAATCTTAATAGATACAATTACTGATATCAGTGGAAGGAGATTTTTGATTTAGACTTCCTTCATTTTAGATAATAGAAGAGCGGGGTGTATTATATTAGTAAATGATAAGACAATTCTCAGCAGCATCCCAACCCCTTCCTACAAAATAAGAAAATCACCAGGCGTCTATGATATTGATACTTGTACGTTCATTTACTTGTTCACAATTGTATGCTCTTTAGTCTACATTGACCTAAAATAAGTTGCAATTGTGGTGTGAAATATATACATGTACCCCGTAGCCACAAGATATAGCCGATATCACATATTGGAAAGGAAAGACGATGGGATCACCTGGCGTCCACCCCCCCATCCCCGCCACTCCACTTCCTGCGTGTAAACCTAAGTTGAATAAAAACTATTATACTATTGTATAATCATATAAAAGCAAAAACTTTGATATAGGGAAGAGTGTGACCATAAACATTGACATTAACAATGATTAGAATTGATTAACCCTACTTATTATCAAACCCCTATTCCACAAGCGTATGGCCACTTAGCTGATAAGAATAATATATGGGCAGGGAATGGTGCATGGATATGGACACTGACATGCCATAGCTAAATCTGATCATCATGCAACCACCCCCTCCCCACTATTTCCTCCATACCCTAAGCCTGCTGGTTGTAGGGATACACCATAAGTTGTACCACTATACACATGAGGGATGGATTACTGGCACTGCTGGGTGCAGTACAAAAAGACAATCTGCACAGGTTCTAATGCAAAAAGCCTAGGGCTACACGATCTATTCAGACTAAATTCGATTCGGTGTCATTACAAATAGCCAAGGTAGGTTTCAAAGCAGGACTGATGTGGGAAAGAAAGGTAGGTGGTGGTGGGGGGGGGGGGTAGAGTTTGCCATTAGGCCTACTAAAATATTGCAGTATAAGCTCAGTATGATTGCGGGAGGATCATTTCTGTATATACTTTTATTTTTCTTTCTAAACTCTATTTTATTCCTTTATTTGCAAACAGTGATCATATGTTTATGATGTCATGTAAAACACCTATAGTGATAGGCTACTAAACGTTTTACCTACTAAATGTAATCTAGTGTCCCCTCCTACATCGTGTGTATCCACTTTATCCGAATCCCAATAGAACGGGACAAATGTAAAAAGCAGCAGGAATATAAATTGAATTGTCCTCTCCATAAAAACACACACCCTAACACTTGTCCACTTTAAGGGTTACATAATGTTTTAATGCGCCATGTCCCTTGTGGGCATGATGCATAAATGTCCCACCCTGCGCATCATTCCAGCCCTGTAGAGGAATATACAATCTTAAATGATGAACATGATACCCTAATGCAGTGCTGGTGAGGAGATTCTGCACCAATGCATCATGGCGAGTATCGTGTGGCCCTTAAAGGGCCCTAAACACTCCACCACTTGTGGGAGCCCTGTCTGCCATGGCCGCTACTCACTTGTTGCTTGTTCCCGGCCTGTTTAGTGTCTCACAGAGGTACCAGCGGATGCTGATTGATAACCAGATGAGGGGAACACTTCTCTGAGACACAGACCATGTGACGTACAATTTGACGTACACAGGGTTTTACGTCCTCGTCCTTTCTGAGGTCGTCGCTATGGTAACTACCAAGGGGTATCAGGGGACATTGTGAGCCTGTATAATATGGCTGTAACATGTTGTTCTGTGTAGGCGGCCATCTTGTCCCCCCCCCCATACTGTAGCTATGGGGGGAAAAAGGCAGCCTAAGGTCGCATGTGCTTCATCTGCTAGGACATTTAGTTTGTCCCCTCAGAACCATGTGTACCATGCATCATTCTACAAATCAAATATCACCTTTGCTAGAACACCAATAAATACGAAAGGATGATACTGTATTCATGTGGTGTTTATGTAATCTCAGTTCACTCACAATTATCGTTTTCCATGTATACTACACATATATGTTATATATTAACCTCTGTCAGCAATAAAGATAAATGTTCGCAAAAAAACAAAACAAAACGTGCCCAAAAGATGCTATAGTGACAGGTGATATTTGGTTTGTAGAATGATGCATGATACACATAATTTAATACTCTAAAATATAACTGTTGAACCGACCAAGGATCCTCGTAAAACTGAACAATGAACCACTGTAATTGCATGGCAGTGAAGCGGTGTAGTTTCTACAGTGAAGCAGCACAGTACACATTATGGTGCAAGGACTCCATGAAATTAACAATTGGTCTCTGGCAACTTTGGGACAAGGTTTTCACCGTTATTTCGGTGACTTATCTTTCACAGTGTAGAATCCTAGGGATGGACATGCAGTATCTCTTACAACTTCTGCGTTATGTTGTACATGTCAGACCTACCCATTATATTTCTCTGAACACCTTCAGTTTTGTTTAGCAAACAATTGTAAGGTACACTTACATGAACATTCATGGAAGTTGTTGGTAGTTAAAGTGTGTGTCTTAAGAACATTTTATCTTGTAATCACCATTGTATAAGCACGACACAATGTCTCACAATGTCGTTTTGTTTTCCAGTTCAGATACTAATATCTCTGGTGGAGGAACCTTAACCCTTGTTCGGCCTTTGCCCTGATAAGGAGGACATAAATCTGCCCAGTGTTAACGTATTGGAGAGTGAGGGTTAACTGTGGCAATTTATTGTGATGAC
The DNA here is from genome assembly GCA_949317995.1 of Acholoe squamosa. Classification (NCBI taxonomy): domain Eukaryota; kingdom Metazoa; phylum Annelida; class Polychaeta; order Phyllodocida; family Polynoidae; genus Acholoe; species Acholoe squamosa. Next base: position 46,143,422 of record OX439051.1, on the reverse strand, counting down.
ATCTGGGATAACGTGCAATGACTAAGCCAAAATATGGCTCAGCTAGATGCACTTTAGACCATATTTGTACTACTGGCATTGACTGGGGAATAGAGACATTTTCTCTATTTCTCAGTCAATGCTAGTAGTGCAATAAGTGCACCAAAACCAAGTCAACTACTCTATATCATTTGTGGCCATTCACTGTCTTTTAACAGAATGATTTAATCGAGATCATTATTTCAAAAACAGCCATGGTTACCCGTATTGGATGTTGTGTTTATAGATATGTCTTTGACCCATTTATGGCTAGTCACGTGATACACATACAGGTTACGCCCTCTGGAGGTGAAATGAGCAGTCATGTGACCCCAGGTGGGTCATGTGACCTGGTCAGCTGACCACAGACACAATAGCTGCTCCCTGTGTACAACATATTCCTGTAATGCCCTTTCAGGGCCACAGAATGCCTCAAGGCTCATGTTCCTTTGCCTTCAGGATGTACCACTGTGGTGGTGCCTTAATGCATTATGCATCATGTCAACCCTTCAGGAGTGTATCAACCCAGTAGGGCTGGCATGATGCACAAATACAGAGCTAGTGAGTAGACTCGCTGCATTTATGCATCATGGAGACAGACCAAAGAGCACGATGTATTCCTTTTAATGTATAATATGATAAGACCTGGTACACTAAGCTAGTGGCATGTATATAAACATGCAATGTCAGTTGAAAACACAACACTTTGTGGAGGAGAAAAGTACTTTCACCTATTTATGCTTGGGTATAGACAACCCAGTAAAGCATGATTTCAAATGAACTTCTCGATATCTTCGAGATTGCATGTACAAATGTACTGTAAATAGATTTCCAATGAGACATTTTGGCAGAGACCATCAGTATTCACAAACCGTCTTTGACATGTTTTGTAGATAGTAAATGAGTATCTGTATCAGTAATAGTCCATTGTGTGTGCCTCTGGTTTGTTGTCACCATATAGAATAAGGTGTAACCCTTTACAATCTGCATGATGCCTGCTGTCCTGATTCATGCCTCTCAGTCAAGGTGAAGCAGTCCTGGCGAGTCTACTTGCCAGCAATGCATTTCAACTCATTGAGTACATATAGCTCAAATGGATAGGATCAGCATGGTGCATGCCAACAATGCATTCTTGTATCATGCCAACCCATTGAGTAGGCCCCTAAATGTGGCTGAATTGGATGGGGTCAGTCTGATACAACTATGGTGAGTTTCACGCCAAAAGCTGCATTCATACACCATGGCAACCCATTTGATGGTCCATTAAAGCACTATGCCACCAATGAAGAGTTTGTCATCAACCACTACATGTATTGTAGAAAGTAGCACTAGTAGTAATCTAGACCAGCTCACTCCCATCATTGCCTGCATGCCTGCACGATCCATTACACTGTCAGTATACTATGTAACCCATGCACAACGCATATGGAAAATTGACCAGATTTCATAATGCAAATGAGTATCGTTTGTCCCTTTTTATGGAGGAAAGGGCTGTGCAGCATACCGTATGATAGATATTGTAAACATGGTCGGAGATACACATGTACCATAATAGCCCTGGCCATTAACCCAACTATACATACATAAAACATGTATTAGGCTAGAAATTACAGTGCACGAGTACACTCTCCTCGATAGTGCACACACAGATTTGTGCTATACCCTCCAGGTCAATCTCAGTGATATACATAGCGCTCTAAGTATGTCAGTCTGGGTCTTTCGAGGAATGCAAATTATGTCTATTTTGCAAAACTGTCTCTTTGGTCATGACATACGACGTTTCCATTTTGACTTAAATACAAAATTTGGAAAGATGAATAAATAACTAGAAATTGATAATGAGAAAAGGGAGAGAAAAATTAATAAAATGTCTTACCTTGAAAGAAGATTAGATGATGCCACACTTGTCCTATATTGCCGTGAGACTACTTATAGTGAAAAGCTGAGAAAAAGTACTCCACAATATGATTATTGCTTTCGCCCTGTAACTTAATCATGAGGTTATTATTAATTAATCAGGCAATAATCCGACCCTTGGGTCCCCCAGAGGGCTTTCTATAGATAATTAGGCCAGTTCGCTGGTAACAGTTGTGATGTGGATAGCAGTATTCAGTGAGCTTTTATCGCTGGTGCCTCAGGGGTACACACTCTATCTCTATACAGTTGTGAAGACTGGGCACATCAGTAGCTTCATCTGTTAGATCCCCTATCTAAGACCCTCACACCTCCAACACTGGGACCTAATCGTGGACGTAACTATAGATCACCTCCACAAATAGTAGGCAATTTAGGCAGTTTGGTGGCTCCCAGTTGCATTGGCTGCAAGGCCAAATTAAGTTTGTGTCTTGTGTAAGGTGGAGATAATTGATTGTTCACTCAGCTGGAGCTATTCAGGGCTAGGGTTCTGTGTAGAGGCAATAGCAGCAATACAAGTGGTATCTACAGGCTATAGCAACTAATCAGCATGTAATTCTCAGCTTCCTGTATGAAACGGTGTATAAAGCGCTGAGCTTAATAAGAAATTATATAGATATTGGCTAGAGTATTACTGCTTTAGTGTAGTTGACTTATCTCAGTTAATTAGCTGATAACAGCATTATAAACTGATCGTGACTGGTAGTTGAGATTGTCAGCTGTTACTGTGATTAACAGTAGGCCAATGGTTCCTTCAGTGTCCCCCTATGGCCTTTACTAGCAGTTTGGGTATTTCTATGACTGTAGATAACAATTTGAGTCCCTCTATGACTTTGGTTAACAATTTGGGTCCCTATGACTGTGGTTAACAATGTGACAGTTATTCCTTCAGTGTTTGACAGTTATTCCTTCAGTGTACCTCTGTCAGTAGTTTCTGTACACACAAGGCATGTTGACAGTTGACAGGGCTAACCCCACGGCCTCATACAATGCCACACGGGTCAGGTTCCCTCCGGGCAGACCGTGGAGGAGGAGCAGACCCAGTCGTGGCCTGGTTATCCTCCAGGCTTTCTCTCCTCTCCTCCTGTGTCCACCTTCCAGTTTCTACCCTATGGTAAACACTACAGGCCCTGCTTCTCCAGACCCTAAGGAACAGAAGCCCTAAGGTTAAACCCCACTAATCAGTCTCCTGTACCTCTGGTAGGTGCCAGGGATGCTGGCAGCGATGGGTTCCTCCAGTGCCTATACAGTTAACTAAGGGCCAAGGATCAAGTCTCTGGGTTGCCTCCTAGGCTGGATCACCCCATGGGGGGGGGGTAGATGATGAGGCTTTAAGATGCTGAGGGGTTTCAGTATTGTTAATGCTACAACACTCTATCCCTTTCCGCCCGTGTAGTTGCTGGAGGAATGACGTCCTGTCTATGGAGCAGATGATTGATTATACCTCTGAATGGCCCTGCGAGATCAATCAAGTACACAGTATAGACAATTACATAAGTCTTATGTGCCTTATATAAATCCCTATACAAAGCCAAGGCGATAATCCATCAACCTAAAATTATGCTATCAGTATAATCTACACCACAGGTGTAATATGAGTAACTTTGATCAGGTACTATGATGGACCTGTCATCCAGGGTAGAGAATTCCTCTTGCAATTGTTTCTAGAGGTCAAGTCAGGTCAGGAGGTCACTATAGCTCAGAAGTAGTGTAGCATCCCAAGTTCAGCCTCAGAGCCTAACAGGTACTGAGGTACTTATGGTGCAGCAGCAATGGAGGCAGTGGTACCTGCAAGGCCTCTCCTCCAGTACACCAATACTGAAGCCTTCCTCCTGGATTGCCTTTAAGAATCCTCCTCCATGTCTTCGGTCATCTCATCCAGGGAGGCTGCTACTGATCCTGTAACCGATGTATTGGTCACTATGGCGGATTACAGTATTAATGCTCAGTTATTGCACCAGGAGCCTTTACTCCTGCTTCATTCCTCCTCCAGAGCCTGGTGGGCCTGATGGTGCCTGTCTTCTACTCCAGGTGGTGATAGAACCCGTCAATAGTCACCATGACAACCTAGGGACTCCTCCAGGAGGTGTAACCAGTCAGCAGCATCATGTGTCCTACCTGTGTCCATGGCAACCATATAGATGATGATAGGCTATGGAGGAGCTGTTGCTAAAGGCATGGGATGAAGTTGAGGATGCTGTACAGTAAATGATGCTGGCTGGCCCTCCAGTGAGGACTGTCACCATGGTAAAATCTCCTCCAGTGTTTTCTCCAGCTTCACCCTGATTCTCCTGGTGGTGTGTCGCACTCACTGCCTGTCTCCTGCCCGCCGGTCGGTGGCGTACTGGAGGAGGTGGTGGCGGTGGTGGTGTATGGTTTACCGTTGGTGGTGGTGGCACCACTGCATGCAGGCCATCGCCACTGGCGGTGGTTGTTTGGGTGGTGCCTGCGCTGTCTCGCGCACAGCGGGACTTGAAGCGAGACTTTGGTTACTGTGGAAACTGGTGCCTTACTGTGGTGTTGATGGAAGGGTCAGGAGGAAAGGAATGGTGAGATACTGGAGGAGATGGGGGGGGGGGGGGTGAAGATGGGGAGAGGGTACACTAGGGACATGGGTGTGAATAGCAGGCAAAGAAAAGCAACTCCTGCTTCTCAAAAACTAATCCAAACCATGTTGTTCTGATAAAACCAAGATAATCCTATTTACCCTTCAGTTGTATCATAAAGCCCTGAATAATGGTCGGGTATTTACGTGGCTAAGACTGTCACAGACTGATTTATTTAATCATATGAAGCACATTAAAAAGAAATGAGATATTTTGCTGTTATGATTGGTATTCCCTGGGAGGTACTATTATTAGCTCCCTATAGAGCAGGCCAGACAGAGTAATGCTATAGAGAATAATTATGGTGATAAATCAAATACACATGCTACCCCTTTCTAGAGTATTATGGTACGAAACTATACAATAAATGTAGATATAATACCAGGAAAATGGTCCACAGATGAAAGGAATGTGAATTTGTCCAGACAGAAATCAATGCAAGCTTTGCAAATGAAACTAGATGGTTTAGGTTCATTCTTTCATGATACCCTAATACAATGCTGGCAAGTGCATTGGAGCATCATGCCAAGCCCTCAGGACTGTATTGATGTAGTGGATGCAGGCTTGGTGAGTTACTCACCAAGCCTGCCTCAGGACTGTATTGACTATATAGTGGATGCAGGCTTGGTGAGTTACTCACCAAGGCTGTTTTCATGTATTGACTATGTAGTGGATGCAGGCTTGGTGAGTTACTCACCAAGGCTGCCTCAGTACTGTATTGACTATATAGTGGATGCAGGCTTGGTGAGTTACTCACCAAGGCTGCTTTCATGTATTGACTATATAGTGGATGCAGGCTTGGTGAGTTACTCACCAAGGCTGCTTTCATGTATTGACTATGTAGTGGATGCAGGCTTGGTGAGTTACTCACCAAGGCTGCCTCAGGACTGTATTGACTATATAGTGGATGCAGGCTTGGTGAGTTACTCACCAAGGCTGCCCCAGGACTGTATTGACTATATAGTGGATGCAGGCTTGGTGAGTTACTCACCAAGGCTGCTTTCATGTATTGACTATGTAGTGGATGCAGGCTTGGTGAGTTACTCACCAAGGCTGCCTCAGGACTGTATTGACTATGTAGTGGATGCAGGCTTGGTGAGTTACTCACCGAGGCTGTTTTCATGTATTGACTATGTAGTGGATGCAGGCTTTGTGAGTTACTCACCAAGGCTGCTTTCATGTATTGACTATGTAGTGGATGCAGGCTTGGTGAGTTATGTCAAGGTGAATATCAATGCCCCATTGACAATGCACTGAGACCGCGTATTGCACCCCTGCGTTAAATAACCTGCGGGAAATCAGCACGATGAAGTCATAGGTCCACCGCGCATGCGCAGCCTTTTTGAAATGTAAACATTCAAAATGGCGGTGGTCAGCATTTCGCGATGACGATGGGTAAATCAGATTTAATTATGGATTATATTGATGAAATATCATTTAATTATCAACCCAAACACCTTGACATAAATGTAAAGATGAACTCTGACCAGTTTGAGCTTCCTGTTTCTTCACTCGCATGTCTGGCCCGCTCCACACTCGGCCTAACGGCCTCGTGTGGAACGGGCCAGACACGCTCGTGAAGAAACGGTCAGCTCAAACTGATCATCGTTCACCTTTACCATTTTACTCACCAAGGCTGCTTTCATGTATTGACTATGTAGTGGATGCAGGCTTGGTGAGTCAATACATGAAAGCAGCCTTGGTGAGTTACTCACCAAGCCTGCCTCAGGACTGTATTGACTATGTAGTGGATGCAGGCTTGGTGAGTTACTCACCAACGCTGCTTTCATGTATTGACTATGTAGTGGATGCAGGCTTGGTGAGTTACTCACCAAGGCTGCCTCAGGACTGTATTGACTATGTAGTGGATGCAGGCTTGGTGAGTTACTCACCAAGGCTGCTTTCATGTATTGACTATGTAGTGGATGCAGGCTTGGTGAGTTACTCACCAAGGCTGCTTTCATGTATTGACTATGTAGTGGATGCAGGCTTGGTGAGTTACTCACCAAGGCAGCTTTCATGCATCATACCAATAAATGGACTTGGTGCATTGAAGCATTATGCCGTCCTTACAGGTTTAATGTGAAAGAGCTCTTTTAACTAGCTACCCGTGCTATCAAAGTGTTAGAGATAAACGCTCCATGCCATGCTTCCCATCCATTAATTTCACACCTTGCTGTACACCAGAATGCATGCGTGCATGTTTTTGCACCTTATTGCCGTTCATTCTTAGGAATGAACGGCTATAGGAGGGGACCCATTCTTAAATACAAGCTCTCATAGTGGTGCTTCCTCGCTCTCCATGTATAATCCTGTCATAGGTACAGTATTGAGTATGCCTATACCTGGATTAAAATCTGCAAATCAGTCAAGCATAGAAGTGGTGGCAGTGGTGGTGTTGGTGGACCTGTTATTGTAGACCCTGGGGACAGAGTGGTGGTAGCCCTGGACACCTCAGGCAGAGCCATGGTATATAGTATATATACCCCCCCCCCACCCACCTCTGAATAGTGGTGGTGGCTGTGCTCCTGTGGTGGCCCCATACCTGCCTGCCACCACCTCCCCCAGCAACATGTGGTTCTCTTCTGCTGGTGGTGCATTTCTCAGCACCACTGACTATTAACCCACTAAAGGCCACCTACATGTATATTTATGTATACATGTACACATAAGTATGATGCACTTTTTTAGGAGTTTTAAGTGGCATGGCATCGGATTATTTGGAGTCTTGGGACCGTTTTCCATGTGTGTCGGCCATCTTGGTCTTCGGAAACACAGGGATCCAGGCCATATATGGTCAATTTTGATCTTAAAAAGTTATCAGATGGATGTTAGTGACCATTGGGACACCTCAACTACCCAATTTTATTGTTTGCCATGTGTGTCAGCCATCTTGGTTTTAGGAAACATAGGGATCCAGGTCATTTGTGGTCAATTTTGATCTTCAAATGTTATCAGATGGATATTAGTGACCATTGAAAGACCTCAACTACCTAATTCTTTTGTTTTCCATATGTGTCGGCCATCTTTGTTTTAGGAAACACAGGGATCCAGGCCATATATGGTCAATTTCGATCTTCAAAAGTTATCAGATGGATGTTAGTGACCATTGGGGGACCTCAACTACCCAATTTTGTTGTTTTCCATGTGTGTCAGCCATCTTGGTTCCAGGAATCACAGGGATCCAGGTCATATATGGTCAATTTTGATCTTCAAAAGTTATGAGATGGATGTTAGTGACCATTGAAAGACCTCAACTACCTAATTCTTTTATTTTTTTCAATATGTGTCGGCCATCTTGGTTTCAGGAATCACAGGGATCCAGGTCATATATCGTCAATTTTGATCTTCAAAAGTTATGAGATGGATGTTAGTGACCATTGAAAGACCTCAACTACCTAATTCTTTTTTTTTTTCAATATGTGTCGGCCATCTTTGTTTTAGAAAACACAGGGATCCAGGCCATATATGGTCAATTTTGATCTTCAAAAATTATCAGATGGATGTTAGTGACCATTGGGAGACCTCAACTAGCCTATTTTATTGTTTTCCATGTGTGTCGGCCATCTTTGTTTTAGGAAACACAGGGATCCAGCTCATATATTGTCAATTTTAATCTTCAAAAGTTATCAGATGGATGTTAGTGACCATTGGGACACCTCAACTAGCTAATTTTATTGTTCTCCATATATGTCGGCCATCTTTGTTTTAGGAAACACAGGGATCCAGGCCATATATGGTCAACTTCGATCTTCAAAAGTTATCAGATGGGTGTTAGTGACCATTGGGACACCTCAAGTACCTAATTTTATTGTTTTCCATGTGTGTCGGCCATCTTGGTTTTCGGAAACACAGAGATCCAGCTCATATATGGTCAATTTTGATCTTCAAAAGTTATGAGATGGATATTAGTGACCATTGAAAGACCTCAAGTACCTAATTCTATTGTTTTCCATATGTGTCAGCCATCTTTGTTTTAGAAAACACAGGGATCCAGGCCATATATGGTCAATTTTGATCTTCAAAAATTATCAGATGGATGTTAGTGACAATTGGGAGACCTAAACTAGCCTATTTTATTGTTTTCCATGTGTGTCAGCCATCTTGGTTTTAGGAAACACAGGGATCCAGCTCATATATTGTCAATTTTAATCTTCAAAAGTTATCAGATGGATGTTAGTGACCATTGGGACACCTCAACTAGCTAATTTTATTGTTCTCCATATATGTCGGCCATCTTTGTTTTAGGAAACACAGGGATCCAGGCCATATATGGTCGATTTCGATCTTCAAAAGTTATCAGATGGATGTTAGTGACCATTGGGGGACCTCAACTACCCAATTTTGTTGTTTTCCATGTGTGTCGGCCATCTTGGTTTCAGGAATCACAGGGATCCAGGTCATATATGGTCAATTTTGATCTTCAAAAGTTATGAGATGGATGTTAGTGACCATTGGGACACCTCAAGTACCTAATTTTATTGTTTTCCATGTGTGTCGGCCATCTTGGTTTTCGGAAACACAGGGATCCAGGTCATATGTGGTCAATTTTGATCTTCAAAAGTTATCAGATGGCTGTTAGTGACCATTGGGACACCTCAACTAGCTAATTTTATTGTTCTCCATATATGTCGGCCATCTTTGTTTTAGGAAACACAGGGATCCAGGCCATATAGCTCACACAGCCATTTTCAGCTGGGGGCCGCCATTAGACCCCGACGGCACTATGACTAACACCTTCAGCCCCCGACTCCGCAGTATATGCCAGGGATGCCTCCCATTGGTCAATAATACAATAGCCATGTGCTGTATATGGTCAACTTTGATCTTCAAAAGTTATCAGATGGATGTTAGTGACCATTGGGGGACCTCAACTACCCAATTTTATTGTTTTCCATGTGTGTCGGCCATCTTGGTTTTAGGAAACACAGGGATCCAGGTCATATGTGGTCAATTTTGATCTTCAAAAGTTATCAGATAGATGTTAGTGACCATTGGGACACCTCAACTACCTAATTCTTTTGTTTTCCTTGTGTGTCGGCCATCTTGGTTTCAGGAATCACAGGGATCCAGGCCATATATGGTCAATTTTGATCTTCAAAAGTTATCAGATGGATGTTAGTGACCATTGGGACACCTCCACTACCTAATTCTTTTGTTTTCCTTGTGTGTCGGCCATCATTGTTTTAGAAAACACAGGGATCCAGGCCATATATGGTCAATTTTGATCTTCAAAAGTTATCAGATGGATGTTAGTGACCATTGTGACACCACCACCACCAATACCACCACCACACTACTCCCAACCCTCACACATATTCCTTATTTGCATATTTTAATCCAGGCATAGGTTTACTTCATACTATAGCAATGGGGCAGGATTTTACATGGATAGCGAGGAAGCACCACAATCAGAGCATATATTTAAGTATAGGTCCATTCCAAAGGCCATAGAGTTCATATATAATGATCTTTTTTCCTTGGATCATCATAGGAATATGCACGGCATTACAGCATTGCTGTGTTTACTTTCCTGAAAGTATGTTATAGATTAATAAATTGCAAAACACACAACATATGAAGGGCTTTTAGATTCCGTATCAAAATAATATTTGTTCTGAAAATTTTGATCTACTATCATATTAAAAATGTTGTAAATCAATTCTATACTTCTTAGAACATGATATGAATATGCACGGCATTACAGCTTTGCTGTGTTTACTTTTCCGAAAATATGGGATAAATTTCTAATCCGGGAAACGCACTGCAATTTAACTGCTTTTAGAATTGATATTAAACTCAGAATTGATCGTCAAATTTAAATATGAAACCCTAATATCTTGATCATAGATGACAGATCCTAAATTGAATCCTCTCAATTGCATCCTTAACACGGGCCTCTTGATCATAGATCTTAGATTCTAAATTTTCAATTGAATCCTTAACATAATCTCCTAACCATGGACCCCTTGTTGGCAAATCTCTGTTACCACCAGCACCTAATCCTGTCCTGTGTGCGCCTAATCCTTGAACATTATTTTCCATGGCACAATCTGCCTCAGCATAATTGTAATATTGCACCCTTATTGACAATATAGATCAGATCCATCAACAATTTTTAATCTGAAATATGTAATGGATTTGCATGAAACAAGGTTAGTTTTCTATAACTATAAAACCTGAGTATAGGTCGCATACACAATTCCACAAGCCTACTCTGGCTTGTAGCCTTCCTGAACTCAGGGTGCAGCCCATATGCAGGGTTTTAGATATATAAAATGTGCTTCAAAACTGAATGGCCACCTTTCCAGACAGCCCTGCTGCGGCTTATAGCTTTCCCACGGACTCAGGGTGAGGCTCATACATACTGTACAGTAGTTACGACATATGTGCTAGGTTTTACGGTAATTAATACATTATTCATCAACCCAGAACCTGTCCACATGGAAAGTGAATACAGATAATGAAGTGTTAAGGTATCTATAGCGAGAGGAGGAGGAAGGGACAGACGAGCACCCAGTGTAATCTGTGGCTTGAGGTAGGGGGAAGAAGAGCACCCAGTGTAATCTGTGGCTTGAGGTAGGAAAAGAAGAGCACCCAGTGTAATCTGTGGCTTGAGGTAGGAAAAGAAGAGCACCCAGTGTAATCTGTGGCTTGAGGTAGGGGAAAGAAGAGCACCCAGTGTAATCTGTGGCTTGAGGTAGGGGAATATTAAATATGAAATAAGCCTTAGGCACACTCTGTTACAACAACCCTAATGCATCCCCTCCCTCCAGCCATCACACCCCTACATCTATCAATCATGGGCATTGGTGCACTATCTTGGACTGCTGCTTTTACTCATATATTGTGCAATAGATAACAGAAATATAGAGTCACTTTTACTCTGTTAGTGGAGTCTTCTCTCTATACGACTACATGACATTTTAGTCTAAAGTGTCAGCCTTCTACCTGCTTTCCACAGGGAATTCTATACTCGGGATGACCTTTATAGCACTAAATAGGTCTATTCTCACTTTACAAATGTACACAATTTATGTGCATCACTCAACTCTTTACAACAAATATTGTATACAGGAAGACTGTACAGCAAACACAACTGAACACCTTTGAGACCTTTTGACTAATTCCCTTGCCCATGAGACAACTGCAAGTTATTGAGCAGTTGGGAAATCCATTTCTGGGTATTTTTGAGCCCCATCAAAAGAGGAAATAAATCCAACCTACACATCCTCAATTCCTATACCATATTTAACAGAAACACAAATTTTTAGGCCTAATGTGGCAATGTTATAGAACAGTCACTGTGGCCACTTTGTCACAGGGAGAGAAGTGTTGACTGACTGTGCATTAGAACACATTTGGGCCTCAATTTACTTGTCTTGTATCCTAATGGGGCATATCATCTTGTCTCCATACTGGCCAAGTAGGACAAGCTTATGCCTTCTACTGAATCAAGTACAACTATAAATCATGAACTGTGAATCTATAGTTAGCATTTCACTGAAAACCTGGAAGGTCCGAAACTCGTCAGTGGTGACGACTTTAAGTCTTCAGGTTAACAATACCTAAAACTACAACTTTTAATAGGTGGTCAATATGACGACTCTGTATTGTTAGTATTGCCATACTGACGACTTAGGCTAAGTCGTCAGGATGATGACCTAAAGTCGTCATTTTGACCACCTAAATTTGTAGTTGTAGGTATTGTCAACCTGAGGACCTAAAGTCATCACCACTGACTAGTTTCGGATGTTCCAGGTTTTCAGTGTTGTACATTCTGTTTTCTGGATCAAATGTGTTACCCGGTGTCCAGTTCATTTTAATTAAAGAAACAAGCTCTGGCCTTGATTATGTCTTTCACTTGAATTTATGAACTAAATGACCATTTTATGTGTAAGAATATTCCATTAGCTGGTGTTAAACAAAAAATATCTGTCAAAGCACTGAAACAATTAAAGCATGTGTGATACAGCTCTGGGTATGGCATCCATTGGGTTATACTTATATGAACGTTGGTTCTGTCAATTCCAATTATCCTGTTACAGACAACATCAATTGTATCACAATTGTGTGAAGGGATAATTGTTGTTGTTTGCTTCTAAGAATATCCATGTACATTGGTGTAGAATTTCCAACGGTCATTCATGGAAACAGCGACAGGCTTGCTGATACCCACCATTACTTTCTGACCTTAGACATTGAAACTCTCTTGTGTGATAAGGTCAGAATCACCCCGTCATAAAGATGGCAACACCTCCGGTCACCGAAGGTCAAAGTGTAATTCAGCTCCAATTTTCCAGAATGGCTGCAGTCCACTCTCGCAGTTGCCTAACTGCAAAGGCATGGTTGGCCCTAAAAAGCAGATGACTTTAGAGGGAAGTGCAATGGCCCTATTGGGGGATCCGTCATACTGTCAAAGGACATGGCAACATCTCAGGTTTCTGGTATACCGGTCGTGAATCCACCTTTTACTATTACCCTCACCATGGTGACTGGGTTGGCATCTGGTCTATCAAAGATCTTCTTTTTACCAGCACTCTGTTACTTGGCCCTCTAGGTATCGGACCACCAAAACATTCTGCACTATAATTTAATGTAACTCATGCACCCGTAAAAGTGAAATTTCACCTTTCAAACACTCCAAATCACTCAAAATCATGAAGAGGCACATTTTCCCCCTCTCTGGGTGCCAGATCCAGACATCGTTCACCAACCCAGTTTTTCTGTACGTGCATATGTTTGAACCCATCCCCATTTTGGCCTATTCTGCACACAATTAGTGATTATTTCCAACCTTTTTTTAAATCAATATTTTGGGATCCTAGACAAAGGAGCTGTCCCTTGTACCCCATATATTCTGAATCACAACAGGTTAAACATTTTATCTATGCTTTATTTAAAAGTTTGCAATGATTTTGAACTCTAATATAGACCAATCACAGCCCTCCAAGTCCTAAATCCGTACATCTCGGTGTATTACCGGAAGTGACGTCATCATCAATAGTGGAACGATACCTTAAAGGAAGTGGTATTTTATAATTACCTGGGAAATATGTCTCTCACATGTCCTTATTCCCAACCCAGTACAAAAAGTCCCTCAGAAATACATTTCAGCTTCTCCACAGGGGGTGTCTTAATGCCTCGGCTTACCGAGAATAACCTTGATTTTTCCTCATTTTCACCCCTCCGTCAAATATCTGCTTACCACAAAGGAACCGCTGAGCACAATGACCTGAGAATTGGTATCCTTATTGCCAAAGAGTTATTCTGCATGGTACAAATGCCAGGTTTGGGGTTTCAGTTTTTATTTCTCAGAAATCTACGCTAATATAGCAGAGGAAAATAATGAAAATCTATCAAAAATCACAATTTTTGGTCAAAAAGCTGATTTTTCAGAGACTTTACCTTGCTCAGAATACACTGTACTGTCCATATTACATCTCCCAATACTGTTAACGAAATCTGTTCAAAATTTCATGTATATTTGAGCATTTTTAATGGTTTAATGGACTCTAATGGGGTTCAATACTGAGGTGGCTTGGAATCCTCCGAAGCTGCGTAAGCCCACATTTAAGCCCTATAGCTCCAATATCCAAGCACCTATGGGTCAAAATAGGACATATACTGACTGGTTATAGTGAATTTTATACAAAATCTTGATTATTTGAATATCTACACTTCTAAACCCACACTGGGAGGCATATGGGTGATTGGAGCTGAAAATTAGTGAAATTCCAGCTCTCTCCGCAACCCTAAAACCCACATTTTCCTCCATTTTTTGACAGTTGCCCTGCTTATAAGGACAAAATAAGGGTTGATTTTTCATGAATAACCAATTCCTGATAAAATTGATAGCTTTTGGTTCATGTTTAGCCTGTATTTAACTATGTCCATTCCATAGGCCTATGGTTCTCTTAAGGTATCGGACCACCAAAACATTCTGGACTATACACCAACCCAGTTTTTCTGTACGTGCATATGTTTGAACCCATCCCCATTTTGGCCTATTCTGCACACAATTAGTGATTATTTCCAACCTTTTTTTAAATCAATATTTTGGGATCCTAGACAAAGGAGCTGTCCCTTGTACTCCATATATTCTGAATCACAACAGGTTAAACATTTTATCTATGCTTTATTTAAAAGTTTGCAATGATTTTGAACTCTAATATAGACCAATCACAGCCCTAAATCCGTACATCTCGGTGTATTACCGGAAGTGACGTCATCATCAATAGTGGAACGATACCTCTACGTCATGAGAGGGCGCTGCGATAGGTTGCAGTGTCAGTGTGTGGAGGCTGCATGCATGTTTTAAACATTTAAGGGCTGCATGGTGCCTCCAGGTTCATGATACATGTACTTGGTTGGCATGATGCATTAAAGCAGTGCTGGGAACTGGGAATAGAAATTGTGTCAATGAACTGTGTTGAGTGCATTTTTATTTTAAAGTGTATGAAACAAATAACAACAGGGCCATAGGAAAAGGGGGGCCAGGGGGCCCTGGGCCCCCTCAATCATAAAGGAGGGGGGCTTAGTATGTCTGCCCCCCCCCCCAACAAAATTTGCCAAAGGTACATGATAAATTGGACTAGAAGCTAAAACTTTGCATCTCAAATTAGATTAATACAGTAATAGAATAGGAAAAAATGGGGCCTGAGCCTCAAATAAGATCTAAAATTCAACAAAAATTACTTTTCTGTACAAATTCTATTTAGGTATGTGTAGGCATCATCACGCTTGAGCCAACAGTTTAAGGTGGTTGTGGTGGGGCCCATGCTGTCCCCCCCTATTAGATATCTGTTATATGAGATGAGAACTCAGGTCAGGAGTGATTAAAAGAACCCTTGATAGCATTAAATGGCCATATATACCTGCCCGCTACTTTTTATTTGCAATAAACATCTTGTAACATAACACATTATAAATCACAGCTTGGTGATTAATAGTTAGAGCCATTGATTCTTCGATTCCACGACATATTTTATATTTCAATAAAACACAACCTTCATGAATATGTGCACCATAATACTGTTCACAAACAGTAAAATAACTCAACTGATCTTTGATAGGCCTACATAGGATCTGTGATTCCTCTGCACCTATATAGATAAAAAAAAAAAAAAAAAAAGATGGTGAAGGGAGGAAATGGGAAGCCCAGAAGATGAAAGCTCTGAGACCAAGATCTGGTACAAATATGGCATGATAGACATTACACAGGGGCAGGGCACGAGGGGACAAGACCCTGCATGAAAGGGGCTGAACCACGATAGTACCGTGATTGCTATTGGTCCACAGAAACCTTCCCAGCAACGCAGGGCCCTGAATATTCTCCCCTGAGATATTCTAGCAGTGTGTGTACCGCGAAATGATGGGCCCGGTAATGTTTTGATGGGCGGTGTCACCTGCAGCTGTTCCCCTGGGAAATATTCCCCTTTTGGTTAAATGGACTGGAGGGTTGTGTGTGGGGAGGGAGAGGGGAGAGATGATTACTTTACCCTACCCACTAGGCACACATATGGAGATCTATATAGACATGCAATATCTGTGTTTGGCAAACTGATACTGATAGCCCTGATAGCCTCAATCCACACACTGGTCAGTTTGATATCAATCCTCTGGGCATTGAGGTTACGCCTATATTCTTCAACACAGTCCAAGGAAAGGAACTAGATTCTATGGGAAACAATGTATCAACATACAGTGCAAAATGGCATTTCGTGTACTCCCCCTATGTATCTTGTAGAAGGATTAGAATCTCGAAGGATGGCTATTCTACCTGCTAACACCTAACAGTATTTTTTGTAATCCTTATCAATCTTCTCTCCTCATTTTATTATTTCTCTCTGTCTCTGTCTCTGACTTTCTCTGTCTCTCTCTCTGTCTCTGTCTCTGTCTCTCTCTGTCTCTCTCTGTCTCTCTCTCTCTCTCTGTCTCTGTCTCTCTCTCTCTCTCTCTCTCTCTCTCTCTCTCATTTTCATCTCTCATTTCCGTTCATACACGTTCTTCCTGCTATGAATCTTTTCTTGTGTGTTACCATGTCCACTTTCTTTGCCTTTTACCTCCATTTCCAAAATAAAATTCTCTATCCTTCCTCTCCTATCAATACCTATCTTTGTCTCCGCGGCTTTTCTTCCCTGAACGGCCATGGCTTTCCCTGAACACCCCTGGCTTTCAGCTCTGTCCTATTTCATTTATTAAACTCTACAAAAACATTCCCCTCCTTTCATAGTCTCACAAATAAGCACTCACGTCATTAGGCACCACAATACACTGATAAAAATAGAGCCTAATATCTTAGTCAGTAGTGACTAACTTAAGATAGTCAAATGATAGTGCGATTTTTGGCTATCCCTCTATAGTCACCTGTGACTAACTTAAGTTAGTCATATAGTCAACACATAGTCATGCCTTTAATCTATTGATATAGTCCTTAGTCAGATGACTATCATTTTGTTGCTAAGCAACATTTAGTTAGTAAATATGACTAATATATACAGTCAGTACTGACTATACCTGCAAGCAAACATTCATCCAATCAAAGATGGATGCCATATGCCTTCCCATTGATGAACAGTTTGAACCCAAAATAACTATTGTTATACTGCAATGGCCACAAATATGACAACAAATAGTTAACTTACCTATCCATTAATGGCCAGACATATTGAGTTTCCATGGATGGACAGGTTAAGATGATGATTTGGCCTGATTATAATTGTCTCCTCTTAGTCCAGGCAACCATAAATATGTCCTCTTTCTGGATGACGGTTTTTGTGCACAGAAACCTGTGACATCATCAATCTGTGAGCTCTACATATAGTCAAATTGACTATCTTTCTGACTAATATGTGACTAAGGTATATCTATTCATGTGACTATGGGGCTCAGAATATGTGAGTATAGTCACTACTGACTATAGGTTTTATTATCAGTGTAGAATTGTCTCAGACAGGGGTTACTGTCTTTAAGATTTTATTGTTATTTAATCTTCCAGTTAAATAACAAATGGTGATTTAAGCATTCATTGAGAAACAGATTTTGATTGAGACGATTGAAATTATTGATCGGGAATGAAGATTCTTTTAATATTTTCAAATTCATTAATATCCCTGGTTTGAAAATGAAGGTCTGAAATGAACAGAATGGTACAATGGAAAATACATGAATACAGCCCTGATGAGTAACTCACCAGGACTGTATTCATGCAGTATGGCCACCCCTATGGCCATCAAATGGTCAATGGCCAGGTAGTACCTTGGTGGTAGGACAGGTAGTTCATACGCCCAACCCATGCCATGTAATTGACTGTAATTTAGTATTGCAGTTCAAGAGAGGATCCCAATCTGCCAACATGTAAATGTCTCAATTGACACACTCAGGTTGTGTTTTATGAAAGAAAGAAGATCTCGAAAAAGGTAGAAAAACGAAACATAAAAAACGTCAATAATATCCAATAAGGAGTAATTACCAGGTATTACATTGGAGGAAGGATAGGCAGTAAGCCTATAAACCCTAACCATGCCGTGAAATGGACTGTAAGTTACCAGTTCATTGAGAGGCAACCATAGCTGGCTGCAGCTTGGGGAGCCTGGACTGGATGCTAATCCCCTAAGGGGTAATTTACACTACCCCTGACCTGTCAGCAGCCTCCTGATTGGTCCCCAGACTCCCAGAACTCACACAGCCACCATTTACATCACTGTCAGACCTCCATGGACTGGGCTGGGCTGGGCAAAAGGGCGGATGGGGGGGGGGAGTTAAAGGGTGGGGGGTTGCTGTCCTGACCAGGGTATCTTAAATTGGAGGAATTAAGGTAAATAGACAGAACTAAACGATCAAAGCATACATTGTCATTGATCCACCCTGAGGGGGATCGATGGTGATGTATTGCAGGGTGTTTATAGTTCTGTATTTATTCTATGCTTTACAAGGTTGATATGAATAAAATGAATGACATGAATCACCATAGCCTACAAGCTGCTATCCACCATTCTGATTGTTTATCTGCATCCAAAATAAGGCAGGATTGGCAATCAGCGAGGTGTGGTGATCGAGACATATTATTCAACTGGGGTAGTGGCAATCGGCCCTTTAATGTTATCTCTATGGGTCATCGTTTTTTAGCATATATAATAATGACGTCTATCAAAGGACTATGATTAAAAATGAGTTGAGAGCTATCTAGACTCTAATCAAATGTCTGTTCTCATCAGTCTTGTGGGGTCCTCATGACTATAAAGCAGCATGTGTGCTAAGTATTAAACCGCTTAACCCTGTTAAACGTACATTAATACAGAGATGTCCAGAAAAGTTTAGACTTGGGCCATTTTGGGGGCAATGTTTGGGTCCTTAATTTCTCCGAATTTGGTTGAATTTATGAGTGAGTCGCTGGTCATAATCATGGGCGGCAAATTGATTCTAGTTACAAGAAAACATAATGATAACAAAAACTGACCTACCTTCCCTTGATTTTGAAGTCATGTAATCTAATTGTATGTCAAAGTCCGATTGAAAAAGATTTGTTCAATATTGAATTTGTTCAAACCTTAGGACAGCACCACTGAATCAATTGGATATGAGTTAATAGCTATGTGGAAAATTTACACAGTCATTAATGTGGCAATTAAATCAAGTTCAAGTAAAACAAATGTAGAAAATGAATGTATAGGATATGCATTTTCAAATTTTATGTATATTTTCTCATCAGAAACCAATTGTAACATTGCTCTCTATACAATATCATACAGAATTTCCCACACTAAGCATTATCAGTATGTTTCTATGTTATACTATATCCTATAAATATACTTCAGAGCAGTGGAAAAGTCAACATGTATAACTATAACAGAAACCATGATATGATAATCTGGTACATATACTTTAATTCTGCTGACCTGGTTCTTCTTGACACAGGACCTCAATCTGTCTGTACTATAACCCTTTGAAAGTTGCAGAGTGTATAAAAGAACTAGCCTGGGGGGGCACTTGCCCATGAAATAGATAACGACTGCAGCCCGACTCCTGAGAGCGGTGGCGGTGGATTCCCATGTGATCTTGAAAAAGGGGGGGGGCAGTGGATTCCCATCAGATCTCTAATAGCAGGGCAGTGGAATTCAATCAGATCTTAAAAAGAGTGTATTATTTATACATCATACATATGAGGACATGAAAGTGATAAAAAACAGTGCTGGACAAGGAGTACAATAGGCAGCTTGGTGGAGGGGGTAGGCTTGAAGGGGGTGCGGTCCAGTCAATGTTTGGGATTGTAGAAAAAGGGGGTCGGTCAATGTCCAGTCAAGTAGGGCGGTCAGATTTGTAGATCACTGGGAGATAGGGCGGTAGGGCGGCAGTTGAGGGTGACCTACATAGAGTCAGTGCCCCCCCCCCCCCCCCCGGGAGAACTAGCTTTGCCCATTCAAGGCCTTGCTCACCATGGACGAATGCAGCCCTGGCGAGTAACCTGCCAGGACTGCACTCAATCACCATGTCGACCCCATGGAGAATGAGTCAGCATGATGCATGATGCATCAGGATGAGTAGCCTCACCAGCAATGCATTGGTGCATCATGCTGACAATGGGAAATCAACCTGGCGTTATCATAAGACCAATAAACTGCTAAGTGTTGACTATAGGTGCCCTCCCACTATCATCTAGCCTTCACTATCATCACCCCACTTCTCACACCCCTTTTGTACTGGCCCAGATATGACTGACCCCACTATATGGTCATATCTCAAGGTCACTCAGGTCACTAGGTCACAGGTCACATTGCCAGTGGAGGTCAGAATAGATCATAAACCAAGCATAGTGTATGGTTCTGTTGTAGATGTGCCATAATGGTAAATTCAGCTGGCAGTATGGACAGACCCATTCCCTTGTCAGGGTTTTGTCTGCTTTAGCAGGCTCTGCATCTCACTACTTCTCCCTATGACTCTTTCAGTTTTCTCTGTGTCTGATTTCCATTTTAATATTTCTCTCTGTCTCTCTCTCTGTCTCTCTCTCTGTCTCTCTCTCTCTCTGTCTCTCTCTCTCTCTCTCTCTCTCTCTCTCTCTCTCTCTCTCTCTCTCTATCTATCTATCTCTCTCTCTCGTTCCCTCCCGTCATTAGTCTTTAATACTATATTTACATTACACAATCAACTGTTCCTTAGCCTTCGAAATATAAAAAGAAAAGAAAAACTTGAGTATTTGAACAAACCTCTCGATGTGTTTCCAAGACCGCTCAAAAAATTAGGAGCAAACAAATCATGACGTCTCCTGTTCAATATGAACCATGTTTGACATAATACAAGTCTCCCTTCAGCCCAAGGAGAGTTATTACTTTAACCACCCATCAGTTATCAATCTGTCATCCCAATCTGTACTTGATTACCTCAATTCTTAGATTTTAACAAAGACTGTGAATATTCAAAGCTGGTCGTTATATTGTCAGCTAAAATTGAGGGAAATTACTTGAATGACATTGCAATTGTCCCAATAGTAGGTAATATATGTTTTAGATAAATGAGGGTTTATGATACCTATATCATGAGATAATCTGGTTGGGTTTCTTACCTTGCCTAGGCCCACTAAGCATGTACATTGTATATGGAATGTCCATAAAATCCACCGTCTCAATGATATTCAATGGTTGTTTCCAAACATTTTTCTTCAAAAGCAGACACAATGATAATTTTGACTAAGGAAATATTTATCGCATTGGAAATATTATGGCGCAGATAGATGTCTTCAATATGTGACATCTAGGTAATTCATTGAAAATTTTATGAATTATTTGAATATTACTAATCCCATCCTATTTCCATCGCCCTTCCTCCTTGGCCACATTCCTCCGTACATCCATCCATATTTAATGTCCCGGGTACCACATAGACATGCACCAGATGCCCACACTATCATCCATTTCGACATGATCCCGTCCCCACCCGTTCCAGCACTGGTGGAATACCCGTGTATTCCCGCGGGATTCGTCACGTGGGTGACACGTGACCTTGTAATGACCTTACCCCCGGGACGGCCCAACGGGATCGGCGTGAAATATTTATGTGAAATGGAACCTGACAGCTGGAAGGGGACCCGGGGAGGGAGAGGACCGGGAGGGGAGAGGATGTGTGGAGCGGGGAGCGAATTAATAGGAGGAAATAAATTCTCTTTGAGCCACTAAAACCTGGTGATTCCCAACACAAAATCCCTAATCTGTTCAGGGATGAAGCGAAATCTGAGAACTTGATGTTAAATTCATTATCAGTGTTTTAGTTCCCATGTTTTATTTGATATTGCCTGCCCCATGGTGCAGTGGAGAAGCTGCTTGCTTTTGGGATCTTATTTAGTGAAAATCAGAATCTGATTTATTTATTTATTAGACCCGAGTACCGAACTCGGGTCTACTTCTAGTGGACACGTTTTCGCCGAAGGTTTTTGCGTATAGGGGTAATGTGCACCATAAATCGACCATTGCAAATTGGTATGGAATAATTTGTAAATTCTATTGATATCATATAAACTGTAGGACTATTTATGGTAGGTCTACCCATGTATATAGCCGACACTGGACGCAGTTTGAGGCTGGTATAAACGCCGTGAGTAGCATGCACCAATGCCTTTTTGATAGCCTGTATACTAGTATAGCCGACACTGGACGCAGTTTTAGGCTGGTATAAACGCCGTGAGTAGCACGCACCAATGCCTCTTTGATACCCTGTATATAGCCGACACTGGACGCAGTTTGGGGCTGGTATAAACGCCGTGAGTAGCACGCACCAATGCCTCTTTGATACCCAGTATATAGCTGATACTGATTTTGCAGGATTTAACCCTTTATGGGTGGCATGATGCGGTGATGCACAGTTAACCCTTTATAGATAGCATGATGCATTGATGCACAGTTAACCCTTTATGAATGGCATGATGCATTGATGCTCTTTAAGCTTTTATGAAAGGCATGATGCATTCATGCACTTTAACCCTTTATGAAAGGCATGATGCATTGACACACTTTAACCCGTTAAGAATGGCATGATGCAGTGATGAACTATTACCCTTTATTGGTGGCATGATGGATTGATACACAGTTAACCCTTTATGAATGGCATGATGTATTGATTCACTTTAAGCCTTTATTGATGGCATGATGGATTGATACACAGTTAACCCTTTATGAATGCCATGATGCATTGATTCACTTTAAGCCTTTATTGATGGCATGATGCATTGATGCACAGTTAACCCTTTATGAATGGCATGATGCATTGATGCACTTTAACCCTTTATGAAAGGCATGATGCATTGACACACTTTAACCCTTTATGGATGGCATGATGCATTGATGCACAGTTAACCCTTTGTGGATTTCACAAAGCATTGATGCACATTTAACCCTTTATGGATGGCATGATGCACTGATGCACAGTTAACCCTTTATAGATAGCATGATGCATTGATGCACATTTAACTCTTTATGATTGGCATGATGCATTGATGCACATCTAACCCTTTATGAATGGCTCACTTTAACCCTTTATGGATGGCATGATGCATTGATTCACTTTAAGCCTTTATAGATAGCATGATGGATTGTTACACAGTTAACCCTTTATGGATAGCATGATGCATTGATGCACATTTAACCCTTTATGAATGGCATGATGCATTGATGCACAGTTAACCCTTTATAAATGGCATGATGTAATGATGCACATTTAACCCTTTATGAATGGCATGATGCATTGATACACAGTTAACTCTTTATGAATGGCATGATGCATTGATTCACTTTAAGCCTTTATGAATGGCATAATGCATTGATGCACATTTAACCCTTTATGGATAGCATGATGCATTGATGCAGTGTAATCCTTTTATAATGGCAGGATGCATTGATGCACATTTAACCCTTTATGAATGGCATGATGCATTGATACACAGTTAACCCTTTATGAATGGCATGATGCATTGATTCACTTTAAGACTTTATGAATGGCTTGTAGCCTTGATGCACAGTTAACCCTTTATGGATACCATGATGCATTGATGCACAGTTAACCCTTTATGAATGTCATGATGCATTGATGCACATTTAACCCTTTATGAATGGCATGATGCATTGATACACAGTTAACCCTTTATGAATGACATGATGCATTGATTCACTTTAAGCCTTTATGAATGGCTTGTAGCCTTGATGCACAGTTAACCCTTTATGGATAGCATGATGCATTGATGCACAGTTAACCCTTTATGGATGTTACAAAGCATTGATGCACATTTAACCCCTCATGGACAGCATGATGCATTGATGCACATTTAACACTTTATGGATAACATTATGCATTGATGCACTTTAACCCTTTATGAATGGCATGATGCATTGATGCACAGTTAACCCTTGATGAATGGCAAAATGCATTGATTCACTTTAACCCTCCATGGATAACCTGATGCATTAATGCACTTAACCCTTTATGGAATGCATGATGCATTGATACACAGTTAACCCTTTTATGGATGGCATGATGCATTGTCAGCAAATATGTCCGTAATAATGCACTATTTGTCAGCAATTAGTGAATTTATGTTAGCAATTACTCACTTTTTGTCAGTAATTACTCACTTTTTGTCAGTAATTAGTCCAAATATGTCAGTAATAATGCACTATTTTTCAGCAATTAGTCAATATATGTTAGTTATTACTTACTATTTGTCAGTAGTTGTAAAAATATATCAGTAATAATGCACTATTTGTCAGCAATTAGTCAATACATATTAGTAATTGCTTATTATTTGTCAGCAGTTCATCAACATATGTCAGTAATCACTCACTATTTGTCAATATCTGATTGAATATTGAAAATTGAATTGAAAATAGCATTAAAAATTGCATTAAAAACTCGGGTCTTTTAGGTCTTAGACCTAACCTGCTCCATCTTATTCATATTTGGCAACAGCAAGCTACGTGCCAGGGATTGCATGGAAAATGTAAGGTCCCTATCCTTGGTTATAAATCTCATGGATTTGAACCATGGCTACATTTGCATGAGGGATGACGATTGCTGATGTATGCATTATACCTTTCATTGTAGTTTGAATATTTAAATATCTGGCATAAAGGTAATTTCTGGAAGAGGAAATCCGTATTGCAGGCCAAAATGAACTCCAAATACCACCTAGGGGAGGTGGGATAATTAGGAGACAGGGAGGTGCCCTTCTATTTTGTGACGAATGGTTACTGGTGCCAGAGATATAAAGGTACACATTCATGTCTCTGCTGGTGTGATTCTTAAAAAAGACACCTACAATTGGTGATAACCTATTGTGGATGCCACCCCCTATCCAAAGTATTATTAAGCCAATGGTCCTTGGACCTATTGGCTTTTACTACAGAGGGTATGGGTCTGAGCTCAAAAATCACCAGATCTTGTATTCAAAGAAACCCTTGCTCAGAGTAGGAACAGGGGGTGGAATATTTCCAGTCTGTAGAGTCTACAGCCTAGAGTCAGTAATTTACTAGCATTTTACAGTGTAAAATCAGTCATGAGTGCTTAGGCCATAGAAGGTATAGGGTCATATCTGGCACTATCCTATGGTCATCACAAACACTTAGCTATTAGATGGCCCATACATATGATGAAAGACCTAAGGTGGTCCCCGGTCAAAGTTTGTGACACTTTATAATAAATTCCTTTACCCTCTGCATGCTTCTGCATTCAATTATAGCAAAAGTCCCACCCCCACATACCCACTTGATGATTGTGTAGTCGACAGATGTCACTGAGGTATAAAGGTGCGAGGAGGATTAGTCCCATCTTGCTATACACATTTACTGTCATCCCCTCACCACCTGCCACTATGATGAACCTATATACCCAGAGTATGTCTGTATCATTACCAGGCCGACCTGCTTATAGAACACACACACACACACACACACACACACACACACACACACACACACACACACACACACATATATATATATATATATATATATATATATATATATATACTTTATGAATGTGTGCATACACCACAGGCTTTACAATAAGCTAATAGATGATGCATATCGAGGCCCTAGGGGAGTATATCCAGCATATACTCCCCGTGGGCCTCAATATGCATCACCTAATAGGTGTATACCACCATTTCCTCCATTTTGTATTAATTTCTTACCTGAGATCCAAAGAATATAGCCAGGAGAAGATATTTTGTAAGTGCAAGCAATACTGCCCGTGGGCCGCTCTGTGCAAAGCCATTGTTTTTGTTCCTTGCCGAGAGATGAACCGCCGTGTTCACACTCACTTTTCGTATGGAATCCAACCATGACAAATCGAGAAATTAACAGGTTCATATCCTTAGACAGTCTAGATGATCCCTCCATACGTATTATGTCCAATATATTCAAAATAAAGGAGAATCCATTGATTTTTCCATCGTAAGTGAGTCGCAGTCCGGCCATTCCCACCCGCCTCCTTGCTCGGTGAAAGTGTGTCAGTGGCCCGGATGTGGATATAGGTCAAGTTCTCATCGTACGAGGAAGACGCCGAAAATTTCGGACCGTTTTGGAAAATCAATGGATTCTTATTTATTTTGAATATATTGGACATAATACGTATGGAGGGATCATCTAGACTATCTAAGGATATGAACCTGTTAATTTCCCAATTTATCATGGTTGGATTCCATACGAAAAGTGTGTGTAAACATGGTGGTACCTCTCCCGGCAAGGAACAAAAACAATGGCTTTGCGCAGAGTGAACTGGGCCACGACTCGCGTACGATGGCAAAATCAATGGATTCTTATTTATATAGAAGAAAATGGAGAAAATTAGCACGCATTCCTCGTCTATGGATCGAAAACTTCTTGGGATTTCGATATTATAACATGTCAAGGTTGGAATCAAGACGAAAACTGAGTGCAAACATAGGACTAGGACCTCAGGTTAGAACTTATTTACTTTCGCATTGGATTTCATCACCGTACAGTGTGGCGCTATGGCTAAGGTCTTCGCCTATCTCCACTGCGGCCGGGGTTCAATTCTCCTACGAGTTGGTCCATCTTGACCCCGAAAAAGTATATACCAAAAATGTCAAAAATGCACATGTGTTGTATATGCAGAATAATGCACGGCTAAACTGCATATAAACCCACCGGAAGTCCCGAAATCGTGGTATAATGGGTTTTCACAGGCACTGTGTATACTATACTACATGTATAACCCTTAAAGACAGCCGACTGCTTTATCATTGTTGGTACTTTGTGTGCAACAACAAACCCTTAATATCTATAAGGGTCACATAGTGCATCAATGAACCTTAACATGTAATTATTCCTTAAATATAATAGAGGCCATTGGCCTTACAACTCCGTTGTATAATCCTGCTGCATTGCCCCCTCGTAACACCAACTACAGTTCAACCCCTTAAGGAGAATCATTAGCGTTCCAGTTGACCTGTTTCACACATACATGTGTACCTGAAACAAACGTCCATTTCCTAGCCTACTCATCTGACCGCCAGCTCACGCAGAGTCACGCGCTAACCAACGAGAAATGGTTTGAAAAGGCGAGACCAGCATCAGTGGCCGCAAGGCAGGCCGGGATAGGTGACTCCATCTATTTACCTCAGTAATGCGTCTTCGCACCACTAGAGGTCTCCAGAGGGCACTCCCTATTTTTCTTAATCAGCTTCCTTTTTACTTCTAGATCTATGGGTATTTTACCTTTCTCTTTCTCTCCTCGAGACTTAAGTAACTATCGATAATAGTCAGTGTTCATTTAAGGCCAAGACTTAAGTTCTAGACAATATTGATAGAATTACATTCGTATGTAGAAAAAGACACCCTTCAGAGAGCACTTCTTTTTTCCCTTTAAACCTTCAGATCTATGGCTATTTTCCCTTTCTCTTTCCCTTATCAAGACCAACTTTAGGGACGAGTCATTTATTGTCAGGTGGGGGGGGGGGGGTTGTTAGATTTAGGTGGGGTCATTTTGAAAAATAGGGGCCAAAACTCAATAAACCTTCATACTGGGAGGGTCAAAACTAAATATGGGCAATTCAAATACCCATCACTGGGCTGGCTGATACACTCCCGGATCATCGGCTCAGTGCAACAAGGTTGTATCTACATATTTCAAGTTTTGCAGGAGAGGCAAGAGAAGGCCTTCAATTACTATAGCACACAGTTGGCAAAACCTTATCGCATTGGGATCTGTAGACACACATATCATAGACAGAGCTTCAATACTTTCATAGAAGGTAGATAAGGGTCAATAGATGCTAAAATAGTAGAAGACTCAATTTTGCCAAAATGTCAGTTACAACCTTGTTGCACTGAGGCGAGGATGTAACTCATGGCACTGTAAGGCCCAGGTTGAGCTGATTGCTCTATAGAGTACCTGACCCTCTCAGTGTGCCTTCCCTCTGAGCTGCTCAGGAGCTGCTCCCTCTCAGCCCTCCCCCTAATGTAACAAGCACAAACTGCAGCCTGAGGACTCCAGCTGCATCTCCCTCCCACCCACCTCCACATTGTCACCCTGAAGGGTAAAGGACTCTATTCCGTTCTATAGGAACCTAGCGGAATATTGACCGATGAGAAAATTCCTTTCATTCAGTGCCGACTTTTCAAAGTGCATTACGTAATACCTGGTACCCATCAGCTCGCTGTTATCAGTCCTTATCTCGCAAGATATCAGCTTCAGCAGGGGTCAGCCCACTAAGGAATCCGCTAAGCGGGAATAGGAGATTGCCTTTATGTTGTACATGTATTTGGCTTGGAATAGTAGTGTAGGAGGCAATTACATTAATGTTCTTTCCCTGCATTGCTTGTCGTATTGTGCATGTTAAGGTATTGTGGAGGGGCCCCTAAGTATCCAAAACAGGCATGTGACATATGAGTTTCATTGAGGGCAGTATGCCAATATCATAGACAAATTCATTACAGAATAGAGATATCCAAGACATGCTTGTAATCCCGGCATGTAATATAGTCTGATTATTCAAGTATTTACTTACACACATATATCATAGACCAATTATTGACAAAAGAACACACACGTTTTATGTATATTAGATCTAAAGGGGGTGAGTCTCACCTGGCCATATCTGCCATACAACAAAGGGCAACACAAAATCTAAGATGTCTTGAAAATCATTCTCTAATCCCAGGATTAGAAACAGCAAAAAAAAAGTTACCTTTTTTTAGTACATTGCCTATTCAATTTGCTGTTTGCTATATATAATAGTCTTTCTAGCAACCAGAGTTCTGCTCCATCGAATACACCAGAAGCCATCGCTCTTCCAGTTGGACCGGTCACGTGACGCCTTAGAGAGGAAGTCACGTTACCTTTTGCCATCACGTGACTTCAGGTAGAGCAGCAGCCATCTTTGTTTTATGGATGGAGGCGGGGACAGAGGGGCCTGAGGTATCGGAGAGCTAGGTGTGCGTTGGTGTGGGTGTACGTGGGTGTGGGTGGGTGGGAGGGCATTGATCCACATGTATGGAAGGGAGGAGTCCCTCCAAAGTCTATAACCATTAGGATAATACCAATGTTATCGTGTACACGTATACCTGTGTGCAGTCATTAGCCAATACCGACTCTTCACTGCAGTTCTCTCGGGGGGCAGTTGGTACCCATCTGATAGATGTTATCAATGGTAACCGCTGGTAATCAGCTTCAACAATGGCCGCGCCCACAGGACAATCTGCTACTTTGGTAAAGATCTAGTGGTTTTCCTTAAAAGTGGGTGCGCATTGCATCTAAGAATGTGTACATGTATACATATTGAGGTGATGGTGTCAGTTGCCACTTTTACTGCATGGTATCTAAGAAGATTAAGATCCCTTGATTTTATATCGTCAACAATCATAACAACGCTTTATGGGCCTTACAGTCCAGAATTCCTACACTGAGAAGACCGGTGCATCACGAGGACCAAAGAACATGAACATTGAAGCATCTTTTAGTCCTTAGTTAAAGGGTTAGAATTGATTAACAGCAATTTACGTGAGAGTCTAGGCCCATGTCCCTGTAGGCTGCAGCTGGTTACATTCCTTTAAAGACTGATGCATGAGTGCGTCAGGCCCATTGGTCGTCATGATGCACCAATGAAGTGCCAGCCCTTCATTGGTGCATCATGACGACCCTCTAGGAGTATATGTATCAACCCCGTAGGATCGGCATGATGCTCCAATTCTTGCTGGTAAGCAGTCTCACCAGCACTTCATTTGTGCATCATGATGACCAATGGACATGATACATTAATGCATCAGCGGCCCCTAAAGGGGAGACAGAAGACCCCCAGTCACTGTAAGTTGTAAATCTCCTGTTATGGAGCAGCGTTTTTGCCTCCTGAATGAGGTCCGTTGATGACTTATTACCTTTTACAGAAATCCATTCCAAATCGCTATATTTCTTTTTAGAAGTTACTTCTCCGTGGTGAAAATGTACAAAATTTCGATTCCTCATAAATTCACTGGCTTTCAGTAATAAATAGATAACAAATAAAATCTTAGATTCCAGCTCTTAGTAGTATGTCTGTGAATTATATAAAGCTGATTTATCAAAGGTCATTGATAGTTTAAGGTAAGTGTTAGTCAATTAAGATATGGCGCGACCATGAAACCACCACCACAGGGGTTTCATTGGCCCATCCTAAACGGATCTAAATTCCCAGGTAACAATTCAACGTCAATTTAACGTTGTTTTAATGTTGATAATGGGTTAAATAAACGTTGGGAAACAACATTAAATTGCAGTAAAAATCGTGGACTCAAATAAACGTTGATTTGATGCTCAAAACAACGTTCATTTGATGGTTCATTTGACGTTGTTTTGACGTTCATAGAACAACGTTAATTGGCTTAACAAAAGAACAACCTATTTTTGATGTTATTATCTACCTAATGAACGTTGATTTACTATTGATTTAGTGTTGATTTAACCTCAAAATAACGTTGAAATAATGTGTCATTAATTTCTCTGTTATTGTAATACTTTTTATTCAATTCAGAATCATCACTTCATATATTCCTGTGCACATACCCATAAGCTTGCCATTGGGTATAATCATCAGGGCAGTCCATCATTTCATGTTGTATACATAGAAGTACACATGGGATAGGGGGTTATGTCTCTCTCTGATCTCTAACCATAAGGTGTGTGGCCAAATATGATATCTCTAGGTGGATATGGTATAAATTTTTTTATGTGTCATAAGTTGGAACAGATTCCATAATTGAATTCTGAAGTCATGGTTAATATAATCTAAATCATATTGTTATTATTTTGATATGTTTACTTGAATATGATATGAAATGACAATCATACTACAGTGTTTGGTTCTGAGGCCACCTGGTGAGATATACTGAAACCAGGAAAAACGTTAAATAAACGTTTTTTTAACGTTTTTCTCTCAACAGCACATGGTGCAAATATTCCCTATTATCGACCAGTACTATTATTATTTCTCTTGTTTACTGCAAATATACAGAATATCTATTACATAGGGGTATACCATGGGGTGCTCTAACACTGATTCTTTGCAAATTTTTAACAACCATGATATAATTGTGTCTTGATTCTTCATAAAATGTCCATGATCTCAAAACAGTGTTAATCCCCATAGACAAATGAAAATGGTAATTATCATATGAAATGATGTATATATTTGGATGATTTGTTGTTCCAAGGGTGCCTGCTTACCAATTGTTTGAGTTACAACAGAAAATTAGATAGAAAAGGATATTGATTAAGATAAGTCAAGTATTTCATTAATAGGGGCAGCAAACACTATGACAGAATAGCACATTCAATAGATCTTATACAGATTTCAAATGGTGATGTCATATATCAAGGTTATTCTTCACTCTCCTCATGTTTGAAAACCATTTTTATCTTTAGGTATACCTCCTTTTGGATTATCAGCCAAAATATATGATATCTATGTATATTTTAGTTTACATCAGTTATTCACTGAACGTTGAATTAATGTTATGTAAAATGACGTTTTTTTCCTGAACGTTAATTCAATGTTGAGCAGAAAAACCTCATTTTCATGAACGTCTATTCAATGTCAAATGAACATTTTCCATTTGAGGTTATTAGGATGAGGTAAATTAAACGTCATTTCAACGTTTTTCACATGACGTTAAGAAGATTGACCAATAAAAAACGTTTATCCACGTTGGATTAACGTTCTTTGTTACCTGGGTTTCATCCTTCCTGTCCTCTCTTTATGCCCTCTTTATATCTGGTACACATACACATGGGCACCGACACATATATGTATTAATGTCTAATGTAGTTTTCTCGCCATGTATACGACCATGGCTGTTGATCGAGATGGCGTTAAACAACCCATTACTCACAGCATCACAGACCGTGTAGCTCTTTGTGTAGTTACAGGAGAGAACCCAAGCCCACCTACTGGAGGCCATAGCCTGAGGCCATACTTTACCCCCCATCCCCTACCCTGCGGCTGCCTGGCCTCCCACCCATCCTACACTTGGTTTTACCCTGGGGCTGTTGCTGCAGAACATATCATGTCAGATATCATGTCGTCCTTACATGTCAATCATGGTACCAGGAGCAGCACATGTAGACCAGATGACACTGTATGTGACCCCCTCCTACCCAGCCCCTAGCTACTGCACTCCACTACCCCCAACATCCTGCCGAGCTTCCTTTTAGCCTGGGTTAACCACCCTGTTTGGTTACATTACAGTGGGGACAGGTGTTGACACAACATTAATGTTACAAGATTTAAATGGTTTGTTTCCTGATCTTGATATCACTCATCTTAATGTACTCAAAACCTCTGCTCTTGGAGTTTGAAAAGGGTTAAGAGTTATTGAATTAATTTAATTTTTTACCTCCCCCCACAAGAAGAAAAAGTGGAACGAGAAACGTAAAAACATAGACAAAAAGACAGAGGGGTCCTCTCAAGCCATCATTGCAGTCATGTTCCGTCCTCATATCATGTTAGTCAGTTGCTCAGGTTAGAGACCTAGAACTATGAAGCCCTAGAGAAACGGTTGACCCTCACTGTTGGGGGGCTCCTAGCTTGTTTATCGTTGCTAGGCAACATGGCAGTCATAGCAACCCTAGACAAGTCTCGGCATATCTCGTCCTGTATCACGTGGTCAGGTAGACACTCAGGTTTTCGTGTTGTTTCCTTCGCTGCCTCGTTTTGTTACAGTGTATGACCCACTTCCGGCTAAGCATCTCCCTATACTATTCAGTATACCTAAATGTACACCCTATAATAGGCTACTTTGAATATGACTTTTTCTATGTAGGCTTAGCTGGCATTAATTAACACAATAATAGTCTTTCATA
This sequence comes from Acholoe squamosa, assembly GCA_949317995.1. Taxonomy (NCBI): domain Eukaryota; kingdom Metazoa; phylum Annelida; class Polychaeta; order Phyllodocida; family Polynoidae; genus Acholoe; species Acholoe squamosa. Next base: position 46,110,546 of record OX439051.1, on the reverse strand, counting down.
TAAAGTAGGTCCTAGAAGTATGGGTGTGGACCACTAAATTTGACATGGTGACATGGCAATTTCTTAAAATCGACATGTGACATGAGAGGTTCTTAGAGGTGACATGGGACATGGGGATTTAAGTGACATGTGACATAACCATTTCTTAAAATCGACATGTGACTTGAGAGGTTCTTAGAGGTGACATGGGACATGGGGATTTAAGTGACATGTGACATAACCATTTCTTAAAATTGACATGTGACATGGGGGACCCCCCATCCACACCCCCAGAAGTCTGTGGATTCTTATTCCAAATTTGTATCATAACCATTATTATCTGACTGAAATGGCTTTTCCTGATTGTTAGGAACCAGACGTGTTTTTTGTTGTTGTTTGTTTGCTGTTTCTTTTCGTAGAAGTCTCAGAAGGTATTTGATTTACATTTGATCTTTTAGGGCGATAAACTGTCCACCTGCTAAAATCCCCCAGTCACACCTCTGACTATTCTGCATATATTTTGATTTGCATTCATTGTGGATACATCTGGAATCAACTATTGAGTAAGCTCTGTCGAAAAATGTCAACCCTCTCCACCCCAACAGAAATGTATGAATACTTATTTATTACTCAAGTATTCTTCCTCGTGTCAGCATTGTCTACTCCACATTCAAAGAAGCTGAGGCAGATTCCACAATCTGCTGTTGCAGGGGCGGATCCAGGATTTTCAGAAAGGGGGGGGCGTGATTTGGGCCTTGAACATGGGGGGGGGGTACAAAAGTGCAGCCCTGTGATGTCGCAAGTACATTGTAGTGACTGTATTAGGAGTCTGGGGCATACCCCCCCCCCCCCCGGAAAATTTTGAAATCTTTAGGGGAAATTGTGCATTCTGGAGGATTATGAGGGCACTCCTGACTAAGGTATCTCCAGCAATAAATAAGGCTTTCCCCCACTAGACTTAAGAAATACCCTCTGGGGGCATTCCCTGAGAAAATTCTGAAATGCTGAGGACTCTCCTGACTAAGTTATCTACAGCTATGAGTAAAGCTTTTCTTGTCTTAATTCAAAAATATCCTGTGGAGGCATGCCCCCAGAAAATTTTGAAACCTAAAGGGGAAAAGGTGGATTCTGAGGGCTCTCCCGACTATAAGTTATCTCTAGCGATGAGTAAGGCTTCCCCCCTCTGGACTTTAATTATATCCTTTGATGGCATTCCCTCAGAAAAATTTGAAATCTAGAGGGAAGAGGTGTATTCTGGTGGATTTTGAGGGCTTTCTTGACCTACCTATCTCCAGCTATAAGAAAAGCTTTTTCCCCTCTTAATTTCCAAAATATCCTGTGGGGGCATGCCACCAGAAAACTTTGCAATCTAGAGGGAAAAGTTGCATTCTGGTGGATACTGAGGGTTCTCCTGACTAAGTTACCTACAGCTATAAGTAAGGCTTTCAAAAAAATAACCTGTGGGAGCATGCCCCCAGAAATTTTGAAATCTTAGAGGGGAAAAGGTGAATTCTGAGGGCTCTCCTGACTAAGTTATCCACAGTCATAAAGGTTTTTCCCATTTCTTGATTTCAGATATTTCCCATGGGGGCATGCCCCTGAAAATTTTGATAACTAGAGGGGAAATAGTGCATTCTAGTGTATTCCAAGGGCTCCACAAAGACAAACATGAATAACCCTCCAGCATCACATACCCTGCCACAGGCCTCAGTATCATGTACCATAAACTGTCTCATCCCCCAGGCTCATTTACCCAATCTATACCCCATTGCAATCTACTTTCTTTTATGTTTTAAGCTGTAGAATCCTTAAGAATAGTCCGATTTAAAAACCGTAAAAACTGACATGTAGCTGAGAATTCACTGAATTCAAAACTCCTATTGGCGCCTCAAAAAGGGGGGCGTACGCCGCGTCCGCCCCCCCTTGAATCCGCGCCTTCTAGTCTAACACTCTGTCCACAGAACATATATAGGTTCACGAGTATTGGAAATGACTGAGGGTTATCTCATGAGGCGAAGCCAAGTGAGATAATCCTCAGCCACACCCAATACAAGTACATTTTGTGTACATGTAAATCTTTGTATTTATTTCATGTTATCCGAGTCTGGAATGTTCAGAACTCCTTTAAAACAATATAAAAAGATGAGTATTTATGTTTATGTCATGGCAGATATGATCGTTACTATAGAACAGTACTGGACATGTTGTATTCAATGGGGGGGATTGAATACAATATGTCCGTATTCAATGGCTGATTTTCATGTGACCTGCTGCATTGAAAACAGCTAGATATTTTTGGATTTCTTCATTTCAAACCTGTGTAGCCATGACATTAATGCAAATGTCAATTCCCTGGAGTATTTTTGCATTGTATTCACCTCTGTGAGGCCTGTCTGCATTCAACTTCGCCTGTAAGGCCTCATTGAATACGGACAGCCTCACCTCAGTGAATACAATACAAAAATATTCCATGGTCATTGACATTTGCTTATGTATTAAGGTCATTTAGGTTCATGTTACTGGCCGTGAGATACGGGGCAGGGTTATCTCACGGGGGGTGTGAGATATGGAGCTCCTATGCTAAACCTATGGGGCGTTTGTATTTCACTGTCTTCAACATGAAATAAAGGTAAAGGCCATGATAAGAGAACAAAGAGGCATGGACAGCACACACAATGTATTCACAGTAACAGGGGTAAAGATCGATTTGACTTTATCTTTTAGGTTTAACCCTTTGTTGGTGATTGGTCACAAAATGGGGAATAGGATTTACACATCCCGTTGATATCTTCTTATGGAGTACGTACGCTGCTTGTAGTGTATGGCCACCAGGTAGGTTTGCCATGTCAGTGACATGTGATAATCATATCATATAATCTATAGGGACAAAATCCATGTACATTTATGGTTTATCTCCTACAAAACAGCAGAGTCTATGAGATTCTTTACATGCAAATTAGACTACTTTCAAGCTTCTTGCATTCTCCAATCACTACTCTGAAGACTTCAATACACTCAGAGTACACTCGCAGTTTCCCACTCCCCAAACAGTGTGTCTATGGGATGCCTCTGGGCATGCGCATTGTGACCTCCGGTATCTGACCCGAGGACACAGTGGAACCCTAACCCAGACAGAAACAATAACCTGTCCACAGTTATTCACAGATAATTTAACCCTTTAAGGGTTGCATGTGGCATTAATACACCATGACCATTGGTCGTCATGATGCGTGAATGCAGCGATGATGAGTCATGGCGACCAAGCAGCATGAACATCGTTCGGCCCTTGAAAGTTTATTCAGTGATAATATTTATACATCACAAAGGGGGATATTCATTCACAGAGTTTGGCAGCGCTGCAATGCTGGCCCTCTGCCTGTATATGTATGTTGTTTTTTTTTTTGTTGTTTTTTTTTGCTTTTTTGTGGAATCAAGGGGTGAGAAACTAAAACACATCTAGAATCAATCTTATGGGATGGATATTTTTTTTCTGACAGGGGTGTGCGTCTAGGTCTTCGACAACCCCTTACTCTTGGTTAGAGGGATTTCAGGCAAAAGGTAACCATTGGTAAGATATTTTGGGGCATTGCTTTTTAAGAATAACGATGCCAAAAGCAGATGCAGGAATGACCTATTAGGTACAGCTGTGAAAAGAGCATTTTCTACAGGCTTACTTGGACCTGTACTGCCTCTTTCTTTTATCAGTTTCATTCCTGTGGAGTCCTTCTTCTTTACAATCATATATCCATCCTGGTACATGTACATGACTTGTATCTACCGAGCCTTCACCCTTTCTAACCCTTTAATGGCCATATATGCAGTTAAATACATTTGGCCCTTTAGCTGGCATGAAGCAAGAATGCAGCCTTCATGATTCTACCATCTAGGGCTGTATCCATTCATCCTGCCAGTCCACAGGCTTAGTCCACTTGGCAGGAGGGGTCGGCATGATGCACCAATGCAACCCTGGGTAGCAGACTGGTCAATACTGCATTGGTGCATCGTGACAACGGTTGAACCAAGGGGCATGGATCTTGGGGTCCTTTAGAGGGCTAAGTCAAACAGAACTCAGTATTCCATAAGCATACTGCTACTCACCCTATAGTACACTTGGCTGGTCCTAGGTGGCTCTGGGGTGGAACTCTCCCAAACACTGGAGAAGAAGTCATGAAAACAGCCCGAGGCAATGTGTGAGAGGAGGTGCCGTGTGATTGACAGAAAGGAGAAATAGAGGGTAGGAGGAATATGATTGACAGATGGTGAGACAGGCAGAAAAAGCTATCCGTATGGATTCACATGTACACTATTGTAGCTGGAGACACAGTAGACCCATCTTCAATATGAAGGTTAAGTCTAGGCCACAGGCCTACTTGTTATTGGCTTCTAAGTTCAATAAAAAATAAGAAGTTTAAGTTCTATGCAGCCCCTAAAGCGTTAATGGTTTGTGTGCACCAATAATGAGGCGTCAGTAATCCACCTCCCACCTTCAAGCCCCAATGAACAGCTGGCTATGCTCTATCTCTGAGGTGCAAAAGCTAGCTGTCCAAGCCATTTTGTCATACCTGGTTCAGCATATTATTTCCTAAATGCATATAAGGTCAAACAGAGATTATTCAACCATGGCCTAGCTGTGGTAGCAAATGTTCAGAGATACACTATAGACCAGATTTCCCTCTATGTTCCTATGTCTGTCAGAACCCCTCTTTAACCTAATGTGGTTCTGTGTGGCAGTTTCCATATATATGAATGTGTTATTGACTAAAGTCAATAACACAATCAGGCATCTCCCATACAAAATACAGTTTAGTTGTGTAGAATACATAATTGTTGGTATGGGGGTTGTATTTTCTCATCACATGTAGCATATTATATAGATACTGTATGGTTATAATTCATATTGTACAGAGTACAGCTATCATCTGGAGGGTAATTCTTGGAGGGAAACAGCATGACAGTACACATATTTTATTGTGATAACCACCGTCAAATCATGGGTCCCATTAAATGCATACTAGTAACCCAATTGTAAACAACATGGAAAAGCTAGGTAGATAATACACCCTCAATAAAGCTATTGTAGGACCTTTACTTTAGGATAGTTTGAGATAAAGGTTTATACATACGACCTATAGCATATTTCTATCTTATGGGGACAGCATTAGCTTACTATTAGAACAACAGCAACAAATACCAAAAAAGAAAAAGCAACAAATATACAAGTATATAGGTGCAGACATACATCTAGATAAAGATGATTGTCATATACATCTGCTACTAAAAGACTCTGATATACCCCGGAGGAATTCTTTGTCACTGACTGTACCTTGGTACACCATGGAGCAGGGTCCTCAGACACAGTAGGAGCACCCTGGAGGATGTTGAGATGGGAGGGAGAGGTATAAAGGCCTTAGACCCCCTAGTGATATAAATCTGGTCAGATTTCTGTTGACCCACCTCCAGTACCCTCACAGTCTTCCCTTCGTGCTGTCTTTACCATAACACCATAGAGCTTGTTTTCTATGGCCCAGAAAACCCAGAGGATGCCAATTCATATTGCTGACGTTATGAGGGTATAGAGAGATATAATGTGTGAAACCTCTTTATTCTATTCAATATTTCAAATTGATAAGTATGAGTTGCCACTGAGTGTAAAACCCCTCTATGATATTAAACACCATTCTATGCTAGTTCATCATTAGGAAGAATAGGACTAATTACGTGTACTTCGCTCTTAGGACTAACGAATGTAGTTATGTTATCATCAGAAATTATAAAATTTAGCTGTACATTTTGGTAATCGTGATTGACAATCAGTGCCAGAAGAAAATTGAAGTGTAGTGTAGAAAATTTGATACTCAATGTTGTGTATGCATATAACGGTTCAAATGGAAGAAGGAAATTTCAGCATAAATGAAACCGTGGTCTATAGGTTTTAACTATTTGAGCCCACATTATGCGTAATGCATTATACCCATTTGTTGCCATTATGCATGGATTTAGCCCTGGTAAGTGAGTGGCCGACAGGGATGTCATGCATTATGCTGACTTTCCAAGGGGTTGACCTGATGCATTAATTTAATGCTGACAAGTTACACACCAGGGGATAAAGTGGAATGACCTAGATGCATCAGACCTACTAAATGTAGACTTGTGGTTGCAGAGAAAAATGACTATTAACTTGTAACCATAGTAACCAGACTCCCCCTACCGGGCATTGTTTACACCCCCTGTAGATAAAGTAAGATTTGTGTTTCCTTCTGAGAAAAATACCAGCAGTTCCAGCACAGACTTACAAAGTTTCCCTTTTCTATAAACCATGACTAACCCACATTAAACTGCTTGTGGTGTATGGGCCACATGACTAACCCACATTAAACTGCTTGTGGTGTATGGGCCGCATGGGATTCATGGTTCTAGTTGGCTTGATACACCAATGCAGTGCTGGCGAGTGTATTTGTGCATCATGCCGATCCTTCGGGAGAGTATCATTCAAACCCAAGGGTCAGCATGATGTGTGAATGCAGCCCTGACAAGTACGTTGACTCACCAGAGATGCATCGATGCATCATGTCGAGTAATGGACATGGTATACTGTGGCTCTTGTAGGGTTAAACTGCTAGTGGTGTTTATTTGTACTTTTCTGGTCTCCTATTATCGGGTTTAAGGGTGTCAGATGAGGGAATTAAAGTGTCAAACAGGGGGTACAGAATGCCAGCTGGCGTGCCTATTGAGGCCCCAGTGTAGAAGAGATATTATAATCTCCAGGGTAGGGCCTACTGTACCATTTACATTTTTTTTTTTTTTTTACAGTTAATAACAGAAAACGATCTGTATTTTATCTCGGAGACAGGGATGCAGCTGGGCTTCAGTGAATTAATGTCGAAAGGTTTATGTAAGGTAGTAGGAAAGTCTCTATAGCTATCTCAGGGCTCTGGTGCAATATGCAATGTGGAGTGTTAGGAATACAGTGTCTCTACCTAGTGCTATAAGGTCGAACTAGGCCTGCCGTGTAATGCACATGGAAGTATTGCACTATTTGATGGACGAGGAATCACATGTAAAGTTTTTCTCCGGGGCTTTACCCATCATGGATTGACCTAAGCCACATTCCTTCAGTATAAAAATTAGAAGGGAATAATTCTCTACATTGTAAGGAAGGCTCGGGAATGAAGGTCAAAGCCAGATGTTATTGTCCTTATTCAACTTAAAATCTGCAGCTGGGTATAAGGACGAGTCGTGGTTTAGATATGGTTTAGATAATCATGACCATTCACATGACATAATTTCAATCATAATATCCCAGGAATGAGCGGTAATTGCCACGTTCTATGAATCCTGAAAGAAATGGCATCTTTTAACACAATAAATGGCTTGTAAGATCATGGAGGCTAGAGGAACGGAGATAAAGAATGAGGCACCTTTGGGGAAACCTGGGGCCAGCTTATTTTCGAATAGATATGGCAGTACATGTTAATTGATGTCACAATGTCGCCAAAATCGAAGGCTTCAGATCACATGTCACATTTTTAGGGAAAAAACATGTCTTCAAATCTCACAATTCAAGGTCTCAGATCACATGTCAATTCTTTAGGGATTGAACATGTCACATGTCACTTTTAAAAGGGTACAATGTCGGAAAGTCACCTCAAAATGGCCAAATGTCACCAGGTCGTTTTTTACCCCTTGGGGGCCACTTAATTGGAACATCACACACTATCAAATATGTATTCCACAATGGTGCAGCATAGAAACTTATGTTGATAATAGGAATTGAGCCAATGAGAAATGATATACCAAAATATACTTAATAGCTTTAACTAAAGTGCAAAAAGAAAACTGGACTATTTTCGTATCTATAGAAAGCTTTATTTCTGTAGTTCTTGCAGAGGTGCTTACATTGGATGCCAACAGTATTTGTATATTTTGTGGTATTAAGAATTTGTCTCATTGCTTTCAGGGCCATGAGGTCTGAAAGGGGTTCCCAAAATGTACACTTTATATAAGGGATTTCTGGTGGTAACATGGTCTTCAAAGGCGTTCTGGCTCAGTGGGGGTTAGGGCTATACAACTGGCTATGCTGGTGTATATTCCTCAGATGTTGGAGTCATTAAGACCCTGGGAATCTCAGTGGTGCCGACAGATTCTAGTTAGTCCTCTCGTCTTTTACACTCTATGGTAAGATCAAGCTTTGAGATCATTAATTGTACTCCCCAGTACTGTATTCATGCATTATACAACCTTAATTGTACTCCCCAGTACTGTATTCATGCATTATATCAACCTTAATTGTACTCCCCAGTACTGTATTCATGCATTATATCAACCTTAATTGTACTCCCCAGTACTGTATTCATGCATTATATCAACCTTAATTGTACTCCCCAGTACTGTATTCATGCATTATATCAACCTTAATTGTACTCCCCAGTACTGTATTCATGCATTATATCAACCTTAATTGTACTCCCCAGTACTGTATTCATGCATTATATCAACCTTAATTGTACTCCCCAGTACTGTATTCATGCATTATACAACCTTAATTGTACTCCCCAGTACTGTATTCATGCATTATATCAACCTTTATTGTACTCCCCAGTACTGTATTCATGCATTATATCAACCTTAATTGTACTCCCCAGTACTGTATTCAAGCATTATATCAACCTTAATTGTACTCCCCAGTACTGTATTCATGCATTATATCAACCTTAATTGTACTCCCCAGTACTGTATTCATGCATTATATCAACCTTAATTGTACTCCCTAGTACTGTATTCATGCATTATATCAACCTTAATTGGTTAACACACTCATAAAGGATCCACATGATACATTGCACTTATGGTTTGTTACTCCCCATTCTGATGTATCATGACGACAGAGAAACATGAAACTAGAGGATCCATGGAGCCTCACTGATGCCACTTACAGATACGTAGTTAAATCACAATACATAGCCGGCCAAGATAACATCGTTATCAAGCTATTATGCTTGGATAAAAAAAAATCAAAAAGAAGTGGATTTGACACAGAATGATTGCTATCCTGTGAACTCGTTACTCTCCACACACAATAACAATAAATAACTCAGTGTACCTGGACCTGGGCCTAAACACTCAACTTTTTGTCCTACCTACCCTCATAGCCACGTGAGGTAATGTCCCAACCATCCGTCACAATAACAATACAGTGAAAAGGCATCATAAATAAAAATAAATAAATAAAATAAAGAATTAAAAGAGAAGCTATACGAAAATTAGAATTAAAAGCAAGAAAATGTAAATGATAAATCGAAATCAAAACGAATAAGCGAAGCATTAGGAAGAAAAATACTTTTATAGCAATAAACAAACTCAGACAAAGATTAAACAAATAAAAAAACAACAATGTGTATGCTCACATGGTAACAATGAGAAAAGAGAAGTAAAAAAATAAAATAATAAATAGGGCAATGACTATATAGAATAGCTGTACCAGATTAACAGAAGCCAAGGTCATATCTCAAGGTCAACTAGGTGTCAGGGAAAGGTCAGTGCCGATGTGACATCACAGGTCACAGATTGGGCAATGTGCCTGACCATGGGTCCAGGTGTGATAGATTGAGGGGTGAAGTGGGGTTATATTTAAATAAGCATATTTTTATCATACAGAATAAGTCTATGCTATGTCCCCCCCCCCTATTTGTTTACTAATGTTATTGGGTCTTGAGGTATGAAACCAGCAGGCATTATGTACTGTAAGAGGAAAAAATATATAATGCACACTGCACGAAGATTCCCCTTGTACATCTCTGTAGGTAGGGCCTGTATATGATTATAAGTGAAGGCATTGTGTATACAGCTACGTATAGTTGGTCATTGCGTTAGTGCAGAAAAACAAACTACCTAATTGACCTCGGGTTAATGACCATGATTTCTCATCCTGTTCGACGTCCTCCCCTTTTGGTCTTTGTTTTGTCTTAGGACATATAGAGATCTCAGTGCAGAGTGTATTAAGATCCCTTTTCCCGGTACATGTACATTGTACTTGTCACATACGATAACACACCTTATGTTCTACCTCGTTAATTAAAAATATACGGTATAAGGCCGTTGGGCCTGTTTAGAAAATTTTATAAATCCTCAGTATTAATAGGTAGATTCTTGAGAGTCTGTCCACTGATATCATGTACACTCAGTACATAATATGCTTAGCCTTAGGGTAGATAGGCCATGACTCGACGATTATTGTTTGGTACCTCAGTTTGACAACTCATGCAGCCTGTATACATGTAGATGATCTAGGTAACCATCACTATGACTTTGATCTGAAGCTTTAATTCTCATTTATTTGCCATAGTATGCTGAAATGGTCAGTATTGAGTAGTCGAGACATGAACAATCTACCCTACATGAATAATGGTAACTTCATCATTCAACAGCACCTGGGTCACATGACCAGAGTTCATGGTCATATGACAGGTCAGCTGACCTGGGACGTGACGTAGGCGTGGTGGCTTCACCCATCTCCTACCGCTGCCAAAAGTACGTCATGCCTCATATGACGTGTCACTAGATGGTGATTTGTCTTATTTTGTTTGTACAAATTAGACTACGTCATACGATATATAAAGGTCTATTCTTTAGATATATTCCGGAGATACAGCTATGGGAGTAGTTAAGGGAAATGGGTGATTTATGCAGGGTGGGCTGATATTCCTTTCTGTATGGCTGCATAAGTATTTCAAAACCAGTCTCACTCTTTCTATTTACTTAATCTAGTTTCTTTTCATTGAGGTAGGCTATTGGCAAGCGATGAATCGATATGCACCAACTAAGTATAATACGGAATGCCTCTACACTTATGCTATGCTACACAAAATTCTTTTTGATTTTGCACCATTATAGCATCGCGGTCATTGGTCGTAATGATGCATATATGCAGTCCTGGTGAGCAACTCCCCAGGGCTACATTCAGCCATCATGCCGACCCTATGGGCATGATACCACTGTCTTGATACACTCTCGGGGAGGGACATGATGCAATCCTGCATTAGTGGTTGTAAAAGGGTTTAGGATATCACCAATAACCAATACAACACATTTACACCAAGTATATTTCTTGTATTATTTCCAGATGTAGCCGGTTCCAGCAGGTAGAGGCTGGATCTAAACAGACCCCACCCCATGTTATCTTACTGCCGGACACCAGCTCAAACACATTCAATGACGTCCTCCTCTACATCTACACTGGACAGGTACATAGACCTTCATTTTATTGTATGATTTTATTCTAAAAAAGTATTTCACAGATAAGATTATTCTAATTTAAATCCATGGGTTTGCAGACATTCTCATAGGATTACAAAGGGGATTAATTTTTTCACTAGAAACTATATGATTGCAGATACATGTACAAACCTTTTATTGTAAAGACTAGGGGATTACAGTTCACACAATTTTATTCTAAAAAGAAATATACTAAAGACATTTTTTTATATATAGCTTGCCTGTATACAAAATGTACATGTACCATATGTGTGTGCCTCTTTGTCCTATTTAACTCGAATTGATGCACATGTATGAGTGAAAAGTGGGATCGAAGACACATGTTGGTTAACCTATATGATCACAGATAGTACACTGATTGAGACAGTTACAAAAGGTCATAATTCATGCCTATAGGCATACTATGGTACTTGTACCTCAGGCGGCTTATAGGCGAGGATAGCACCTTGCTCATGATGCTGTGCATTATACCAAAATCAGTCTGAAACCAGGGTGCGCCTTAGAGGCGAAAACAATTTTCTCCAGTAGAGCACTCATTGCTACCTTCTGGATCTGATATATTCCCAATGTGCACTATACATACATTGCAGTATATTATGCTATCTTTGATTGATGAAGTAGACCAGGCAGACCGAAGCCTTTCTGGTCCCCAAAAATTACCATTTAGTCAGGGTGCGACATGAGGTGCAGCGGCCCATTAAATGTGGCATATAGTACAGAATATTAGGAAGTTTGATCGATTGTACTTTTTTGGTTGTCATGTATCTGGTGTCTGCCTTTTCAATTACAGTTCTATGGATGTAAAACTGATTCAAAATAGAAAATCATTTATTTCAAAAGTGAGCAATATATTTTATAACAACATTGAACAAGTAGTATCTACAGCCATTATTTGCTTATCACTGGATCATGTTTGTCGAGCTTAAATGGAAAATATAAAGACTACTTATAGTGGCGTTATCTAGTGAGAAAGGTTCAAATATGATATGGTGATGCTGCCTCCTGGTGCTCAGAAGGCTAACTATTGGACGTCTGTAGAACCAAAGAGCCTAAAATAAGGAGGACTCTTCAAAGTCTATAAAAAAGATATATTATATATTTTTCTTATTCTGGGGCAGACCATTCCAAACTAAAAAGAATATGCAAGGCTACTTATGCATCCTGGGGTGGCTAGATCACTTCACCCATTGTATACACATACTGCAATTTCACTATGCTTTACCTATAAGACGTTTTCTAAACAATGCTTTACCTATATGTTCCACGCCTCCAGGGGCGGATCCAGGATTTTGAGAAGGGGGGGTGCACATTTTGGCCATGGGATGTCACTGAATGTGTTGATGAACTCATCACAAGTGAATTTGCAGGCGCAGTGAATCGATTATGGTAGGGGGATCTGGGGGGCACGCTCCCCCAAGAAACTTTTTAATTCTAGCATGTATTTGGTGCATTCTGGTGCATTTATAAGGCCCAATTGAGAGGTTACTGTAGGCTCCCAAATCTAGGGGCTGTGGAACCATTTGTAAGTTGGGGAGGCAAGGCTGATATTATGTAGTACCACAGCTTCAGGTCACTATTCTGAGCAAGTGCCAGAAACTAGTCTCCAACACATTCTCAGTGTTGTCCTTTCTAGTAGCTTAGACAGGGTGTGACATTCAACAAAGTCCCCTGCCCCCCCCCCCATCAACACAACCCACCCAATCCATATGGCTACCTTCCATATATGCCCTATGGGGCCATTTACCATGTGTATATGAAATGCAAGAGAGTAAGTTATTGTCACCCTACCCAACACATACCCATAGGTCAATGTAGTTGATTGGATTGCTTGCCTGCAGTGGCCTATATAGGACCAATCATTAAGTGCACCCTTTGATCTAGCTCAGTGTAAGACTGCCATGGTGGAATGGTGGATAATACATATGCAGGGGTGTTATTTCTCCTATATCTCTAGAATTTTCTACTTTTTTTTCAGCCAAAAAGATGACCCTCAGGATTTTCTCAGATGCAAATGAGAAAGTTTTATAGCATTAATGAGGGGGGGACTTTGATGTTTTGAGGCTATCAAGTACAAATCAAGCCGCGACAATGTTGTCTCATCTAGTTTCCTAAAATGAGCTAGTACGTGGCACCTTACCGTTTCCGCAATAACCGCTTAAATGAGCACTGATTTTGAAAAAGTGCCCTTTTATAGTGCTAGACATGTCACATGACCAATCATGGGCCGGTTGCTAGTTGGCCTGATTGTTGACAGTAGAATGGTCGCTATGGTGGAATGGCAATGGGTCTACTTGACCTCTGACCTCAGTGGGTTTAAATAGAGGAACTGGGCGGTTTCACCTAAAGGGATCTTCAGACTGCATGAAATAAAATTAATTTTGATCAGTATGACAGTCCTAAAAATTCAAAAGTTAATTCAGATGGTACCTCGCCCGTAGGGGGTGTAGAAATGAGTTTTTTGGAGTCAAGATTTTGGGGTTTTGGGTTCAGAAAAATTCCATAAGGGGTAAAAAAATATTTTCGGCCTAAAAATTAGACCTGGAATATTTTTATATCCATTATTTCCGTTGGAGTAGGGTCTAACGTGAGTTTTGTTGTGCCTTGTGGCTTCAAAAACTTTGGGTTGTCTGTCGTTGCAGAGTTGCAGCGGCCATGTCTATTTAATTATTGGGGGTCGGGGACCACCAACTTGCACTGTAACATTTTTAAATAATTGTAATTTTTTAAAATATTCATATAGAATACCTGACAGGACTGGCTGGACCTGCTCCACATGGGAGAACAATTTTGTCTGCGTGGCAATTTTTCCAGCACAGCCTGTCAGGCCCTTTTGTCATCTAGTGGACTCCAGGATCACTCACATTCAACCCAACAGGTGAATTTGTGTGTAATCTTTAGATCCAATTAAATTCAATCAAGCCGCGCAAGTGTTTGCCTTGATTGGATTTAGGGTCGGCGTGGATAAAATCGACGACATGGATGGTCAGATCCTTGTGTTTGTCGTCTTTACCTCGTTTTGAGCAGGAATTCCTGTGCCAAGAAACCTGGCTTTTGGAGAATTCCTTTCTCTTTATTTTGCCGTAATGGTCATTGAATCTGATTTTGATGGCATTTTCTGTCTGGCCGACATATTGTTTGCCACAGATTCTGCAGGTGATGCAGTAAATTAAATTGTTGCTGGAGCAGCATACATTGCATTTACTGGTATAGGACCAGCCAGTCTTGGTGCAAGTAATCCTGCCGGTTTTATCTATCTGGGCACAGTATCTGCATCTTGGCCACGATAGACACCTGTTTTTATTGGGCCTGGGTACCAGTGGGGTTTGAGGGGGCAATTTTGCTTTTACCAAAATATCTTTCAGACTCTTTGGACGTCTGAAAGACATTTTGAGACCACTGCTATGTAGCTTCCTAGTGCTGCAGGATTTGCCAAGCAAGTCCCAGTTTCTGGTTGCTAGGTTTTGGAGTTCATTGAAGCCAGGGTTAAATGTGGTAACTAAATAGTTGGCCAAATTTTCCTCCTTCATTTTCTCGGGTTTAGGTAGTAGAAGCTCTCAGCTACAAAAGCAGGGGGGTACCCTCTGCGGACAAATTGTTTGCCCCTTAGGATACAATGTTCTAGGAATTTTTCGTTATCTGAACATATCCGGCGAATCCTAAGGAACTGGCCATAGGGTATGCCGCGTACACTGTGTCTGGTGTGGGCAGATCGGAAGTGTAGGTAGGCAAAACTGTATGTAGGTTTTGTGTACAGGTCAGTAGTTATTTTGTTATCACTCTTTAAATAAACGGATGTATCTAGAAAATCCACTCTTGTAGTGGAAGTTGCCACTCTGAATTTTATAGTTTCATGGGACCTGTTTAGATAAAGTGTGTATTCATCCAATTCTTTTTGGCCGTGGGGCTATATAAAAAAGATGTCATCTATGAATCGCACCCACAAGAGTGGTTGTAATTTATAGGTATAAACCTTGGTTTCCTCAAAGTTTGCCATGAAAAGATTGGCATATGTGGGTGCTACTCTGGTTCCCGTGGCGTTACCCCCCACCTGGAGGTAATGTTTCCTATTGAAATCAAAATTGTTTTTAGTGAGAACTATCCACAGGAGGGTGTAGATGGCTTCATTTGCCAATTCGCCCTGGGGTTTGGTTCTATTGTAATACAGGTATTTATAGATAGTCATTGCCCCTTCGACATTGGGAATATTGGTGTATAGTGAGGTTACATCCAAGGTTGCTAGAATGCAATTTTCAGGAAGTGGTCCCAAATCTTGTAGTTTTAGAAGGAAATCAGTGGTATCCTTCAAATAAGACTTTGTTGTAAATAAGGTCTTAGATAATAATCTACCAGGAATGAGATTTTCTCAGTGGGGCAGCCGTTGGCAGATACTATGGGGCGTTCCGGGGGTGGGGTCTTACCTTTGTGTATCTTAGGTAGCAGGTACAGTTGTGCTGTTCTAGGCTTGGCCGTTTTCAGCTTTTCCGCAAACGCCGGTGTCATCTCTTTCAACTTCAGGAGTCGATTGATGTGATCATTTACATAATCATTATGTGACTTAGTCAGGTCTTCAGGGACCTCATTGTAAAGATTAGTATCAGATAATTGACGTTCACCTTCCGTTACATAATTGTAAGGGTTTTTGCAGCCTTACGGACCTGGGGGGTTCGGGTCTTACGATTCGAAAGAAAGAGTAAGACGGTAATTCAAGTGTATGCCAACGGTTAGTTTATTTCTTAGTGTACACTCACGGCTGCCGGATGATATAGAACAAGCAGCTAAGATGGATGGAGAGATAATCTACATGGTGCGGAGGCCTGGAGGGCCTCTGACGTAGCGGCTGAGCCCTGGGCTTTATATAAGGACCCAGGTGTTCGTCGTCAGATGTCCCCACAGACCCGGATCGGTGCTGCCACCTATCCGGAACCTGAGGAACGTCCGACGACTCGACGAACCCGCCACGTCAGACGGTACCCAACTCTACGGTTAGACAATACGTACCTCTACACCACTCCCCCAGACATTAGGAGGGTGTTATAGTTATAGTAATATTACTAGGACAACATATCTATATGTCTTAACCATTAGTAATAGAGGTACAACCATAGATATAACGTTAACACCAGGTTAGATATTATTTGAATGTCATATACATATATCCGATAGTGTATGTAGTTACAAAACGGCAAAGTTGAATGTTCGAATATGATACAAATTAATTATATAAGTAACAGTTATGTGTATCGGAACTGTTGATTAGCTTATTATACCATAGGATATCATATAATGTGTACGGTATAAATTATAAGATAAGTATCATAATTCGTATACATGTGATAGTAACAGTTATGTGTGACGGAACTGTTAACATTGAATACATCAAGTAATAACATTCATATGCATTTGTAGTTATTAATACCACATTTGATTATATAGTCTTAAAAAAGACTGTTATAGTAACTACACTATCTAATGATATATAAACTTGTAACATTGTTGTATGACATAACCATATGGATCCGTTAAGGATTCCGTGAGTAGTACGAATAGAACCATTTCTATTATACACTTGAAAAGAAAAAAAATCACGGTGTAGTAATGAATATAATGATATATATGATATCACCGTGTACCGAATAACCTTTATAACACCAGATTAATATATTTACAATATAATATGTCTCGCAGGACAATAATAAGTAAGTTCTGGTGTAGCTTATCGGATCTTACATTTTAATATTTAACACTACATATATATACAAGATCCGTACCAACATACATATATATGTATATACCCGTATTACAATATAGTACAATGTGACCAATGTAGTCTTATATATACATACAAATAATGTTATAGAAAAATAGACATATGGTAACATTTACAATTTTAGAAAAAAAACTGATGGCTGCTGCTGGGGTCTTCTGCTGTAGCCCTTCGGATGCTCACTGATATGTGTGGTCAGCTAACCACGGGATGGACGTGCTAGAGTCTATAGTTATTAGGGTGAAACACGGTAGATGAGTTTGGGGCAGCTACCCGCAATCCTCTAGAAGTGCTAAAGTTCATAGGTAAATCCGAATGGTGTAGAATGTAGAATTGAATTGTAGATCCGGTTCTGTCAACTGTATAGAATCGTAATCCGTTTTAAGTTTAGTTGACATAAGTAGAAAATAGTCCAATATAGGTTGATCCGGAAGTAATAGTAGTATTTGGTAACAGTCCATTCGGGAGTATAGATGAGTTGTAGAGGTAAATCGTAAAGTCCATCCTAGTAAGTGGTTAGCACAGGTAACAGCAGGAGTCTGGAACTGGCATCCGGATACGTCTCACAGCAGCAAGTCTACTATCGGATTGTTCATGGGTGAAGTTATAAATCCGAATAGACTATTCAGGGTACAATAAGTGATATACAGCCTGAATTATACAATAAGCTGGTCATAGGAGGAACCCGGAACACATACTATAGGTGTTCATACACTAGTGAAGAAAACATTCGCAGACCTATAGGGTTCCGCAAAGACTATATCTGGTTATTTGGTGATGGAGAAAAAATTATGGGAAAAATAACCCGTAGCATGCTTAAGCGGATTTCTTAGCATGCTTCTTCTTAAGAAGAGCTAGAGCCGACTCGGGAGTGCCGTCCCACTCGTCCAAGTCGACTCCGAATACCCTCATGAACTTAGTGTTCAAGTTGGTATTCCGAGTAATCTCCTCTTTTACACGTTTCTCCAGCACGTGCACGTCCATAGCTGCCTTTTCTTGGGCAGCTGCGGCAGCCTCCTCCTGGGCCTTCACATCGTCCCGGATGAGGGTCTCGAGGCGCTGCTTTTCAGCATCCGCGACCTCCTTCATACAGAACAGGGTGTCGTTTAGGAGTCCCTGATGAAATTCTGTGGCCTTCTCACGGACACACTTCTCCCAGTGGGTGTAGATGGCCTTCTGGACATCTGCCTCCCCTTGGCGAGATTTCTCAAACCAAACTTCCGCATTACCGGTTTTAATGGTAATAGCGTCCTTTGGTTTCGCAGGTGCAGCGACAGCCTTGGGAGGAGTCGATGCGGCCTGTGGACCACTTCTGGGTTTGGGGCTTCCGGACACGCCTGCCGTTGGTACACAGTAGGCAGGGGGTGCGTTCTGCTTCAATCCCATTTGCAGGTACATGTTCAACTGCTCCTGGGTGAAGGTAACTGGCAGGGCGGCTGGAGCGGATGCAGATCCGGCGGCAGCAGGTGCTGTGGTCTTCTTTGGCATAAGACGACCATCCTTTCCTACCACCAAGGTCTGGCTCTCAGGTCCAGGTCCCTGGTTTAAGGACGGAAAGTTACGAGGATTAACTTTCCCAGGCTTAGATACGGCTCCAGCGTATCCGGCAGGTTCGGGCTTCTTGAACACCGGAGTGCCCTGAGCCTGCTCTGCGGGGTGCCTAGCCAGAGGGGACCTGGAACGGTCCTCTGCTCTGACTTTCGGCTTAGCAGTGGTGCTCTGACCATTACCGTTGCCGCCACGGTTTTGATCTCTCCTGCTCCTTTCACGAGCTCTCTTTGCATCCTTTCCGGATTCCTCGCATTTCTGCCAGAGAGACTTGTGCATGTCCAGTTTACCCTTTCCAGGAGTCAGGACTATCTTCGCTCGGAGTTTCGAATCCTTGGTCTTCGGAACTTCGCAGAGGACTTGGTCCCCCGGTCGGACCTTAGACCAAGTATCCTCGCTCAGGCTATCGAACTCCTTCATGAGTTCCTTGTGAAGCTCCATGATACGCTTCCGAGCCATTTCCAAACCTTCTGCATGGCATTTCTTCTGGTGTCTCGCCAGATCACTACGTCGGCTGTATTGCACCTTAGTAGTACACTTCTTACCCTTCTTGCCATAACTCGGATCACAAATGTAAACCGGGTGATGGTGGAAGTGGGTCTCGACGAGATGTCTTTGGAACCGAGCTGGAGTGCTCCAGGTCCGGACCGAGACATCACTCGCATCCTGGCAGATAGAGAAGGGACAGGACTTCTGGTCGTCACCGTACCACTTCTCTAGAGCCCAACGTAGCTTCCTCCTCTGGGTATAGGTATAATACCCTTCGGTATGGTTAAGCATAAGCCACATCTTTCGATAGGCCTTGCTTGGATTGGGGTCCTCGTCCGAAAGACGCATCCAATCTTCGTCATCTGACTCATCGTTCTTATTGATTGAGTCCGGGCAGGCATAGAGGGTAGAGCCGTCCTTCTTTACTTCGTAGGCACAATCGGAGAAGCACGTCGGAATCCGGGTTTTGAATCCGGACTTGGCGTTAGCCCAACATTCGGCCTCGGTTTGAGTTGATGGAGTGGCCTTCTCATCATACTCAACCGAGGACTCGTGCACAGACTCCTCGTCAGACGATTCAACCTCCATGGCGGTACTACCAGTGGTTGAGGTGCTGGGTTTCGGCTCGGCTCTAGCAGAATCCGGGAGATTCTTGAGCTTCCGAGCAGCGGATCGTCGGTTCTTACTGACCTTCCAGTCTTCCTCCGGTTCCTGGGTTCCGGATGTGCTGGAGGTCGTGGCTTCTACTGGGGTAGTAGTACTGCTGGTAGCTTGTGTAGCACTGGCTGAGCTCCTGGTGGAAAGCTTCAGGTCGGGGATAGGAGGTGCGGGTGCTTCCGCAGCTCTCTTAGCCTCTTCCTGGGCCTCCTGTTCGGCAGTCATTCGGCAGGCAATAACCATCCGAAGGGCTGCAGCTCGGTCCAATCCGATTAGTGAACTGTTCTGGACATCCACCAATTCCTGCTCGGTTATGTAGAAACCGTCATCCCACTGCTCGAAGTTCGCAGCGGCCTCCCTGAATTCCTTAGTGGTCAGGCATTGCTGCTGGGTAGCACTAGGGCGTGGGTAGGTCTGTCCATCGGTATCCCAGACACAGCCTACCCAGTTGATGTTCGTAGCCTTGACGTTCCATAGGGATTTGTCAGGCTTCGGATACGCTCCGAGCTCGAAGGCTCGGTTAGCTGCATACACGGTTTCACGGAAACCAGCGTCTACCATAAGTCCCCGTTGGAACCACGGCCAGTCTCGAAGCCACTCGGGAGGCGTCCTGGTCAGCTGTTCGGGAGCCATGACGCCCTCGATAGCTATCCTGACTTTCGGGTCCATCCTGACTGGTGTCCCATCCGCGTAGGTCACTTGTGCCTGCAGTTCCGGGTGGACATACAGGTAGCGACCATCATAGCTAGCTGGAAAAGGTTCCGCCACTGCTGGCTTCCACTCGTCCTTCTGTCCGTCAACTTGTGTAGTTTCGGACTCAGTTGCTGCGGGTTCAGCACTCGCAGCCCCTCCGGATCCCTCGGCCAGGAGTGGAGATAAAAGTTTCTCTGGCTCATTAAGTGAGAATGAAGCCAGCTTCTCCTCGAACGAGCGATCCGTGGATTCCTCCACGTCCATCATCTCGCTCTCTTCCTGTGTAACAGGCGACAAAGCTTCCGGAAAAGCTTCTGCGGACGGAGTCAGCTTATCCGGGTCACCGGATAGCTTGGCTGCAGCTACGGATTCCTCAGCCATGACCGGGGAATCACTTACGGGAGTAGAATACTCCTTTTTCCGGCTTTTACGGCACCGGGGCTGACACTGACAGAGTCTGCCTACTGAGAGACAGACTCTGAGGGCGCACAAGGGGTTTGCTAGATGGTAGAATTCAAGAGAGAAGGGGTGACCCGACTGTCCCAAACGCTACCAAAAAACAATATGGCGACAGGCCAGCTTTCGTGACGTCATTTCCCCGCATCCCGCGAGGTCACGAGAGGTCAGCCGAGACTGGACACGGTGACGTCATGCGGAAACGCACGTGCTACGGGCGGAACATAAACAAACTGATTGTTTTTAGGTAATTATCGCTCATGCCGATGACTCGTCGAGGGATTTAAGTGGAGATTATGGAAAGCTTAAGCAAATCCACCGGATTATCCGTCCACTACCCATTGGTACATCATGCGGCGGCGACAAATAAGCCTTTCGGGTCAGTTGTCATCCGTTCCTCTAAATGTAAACATTACACTCGTTGTGTATACAGGTTAGGTCACTGCAGTCCTCTGGGCAATTCGGGGGCTGCGGCGAACGTATCTCCCCTTCTCGGATAGTTCTTTATCGGACCTGACAGTCTGAAGAGCTTTCTCCAGGTGTTTCCTAGCCTTGGAGACACCTTTCCTCTTCTTTTTGTCTTCACCTGCCGAGACTTTTTTAACTCCCCCACGCTTAGTCAGTATTGGCGTGGGTGTCACTGATTCGGAACACTTTTTAGGCCTACCACGGCCTCGCTTCACTGTAGTGTTCTTTACCTGGTCTATTATGCGATTCTGGTTCAGGATCTTTCCGGAACCTTCACCATACATTTCTGTGGAGGTCTCCCTCCCAGACCATTTCCTCAGTCTGGCCACATTTGACTTATACAGTCGACCAAGGTCGGATTTAATTATTACGGTACAGTCACTGATAACTTGGGTTACCGTGAAGGGACCATCCCAATTAGACGCTAATTTTATGTGCCTAAGTGGTTCATGTAGTCTGAGAACTCTATCTCCGGATTGGAATTTCCGATGTTTTAGATCGGTATCATATCCAACTTTCTGCCATTTGGCACTTTTCTCCAAATCGATCCATACAGACTCATATGCTTTTTTAAGTCTGTCTCTTAAACATTCCACAAAAACTACATGGCAAGGCAATTCCGGGTCCATCCATACGACTCCAAATACTAAGTCGGCAGGCATTATCAAATCCTCTCCGAATACCAAAAGATTTGGAGTACAATTTGTACTTGAATGTACCATACTGTTATAAGCATGTGTCACAAAATGACATTGCTCATCCCAGTCATCCATATGTTCATTTACAAGCGACTTTAGAACTTGGATTAGGGTTCTGTTGAACCTTTCTACCAATCCGTCGCTTTGTGGCCTATACGGATTGGTTCTTGTCTTGCAAATAGCTAAGTATTCGCACATTTGATTCGAATTCTCTACCTTGGTCGCTATGTAACATTAGTGGTACGCCAAAACCGAGTACCCAACCTTTTACAAAGGCTTCGGCACAAGTAACTGCTTTGTGGTCCGGTAGTGGGAATACTTTAGTGTATTTTGTGTAATAATCACATACTACCATCATACAGGTATTATCATTAGCGGTTTTGTTCAATCCACTGATGATGTCTACCCCGATTCTTGCGAATCTAACTCCGAAAAGTTCTTGGGTTAGGGGAAGTTTGCCCATCCCGGGTCCGGGTTTGTTTTTACAACAATCTGGACAGGTGATTACCCATCTTTGCAAGTCTCTGGTCATGCCAGGCCAGTAGTATCTTTTGGAGAGTCGTGCCAACGAGCGTTTCCTTCCAAAATGACCACTGGTCCGATGTCCATGACAAAAATACATAATGTCATGTCTCATGGCATGTGGTATTACCACTTGCATGATTTTCTCACCATTATTACATGGCTTCCAACGGTATAACACGCCTTTCCGGACTTCAAGCTCAGTCCATTGAGCAAGAAACCTTCTCATTTCTCGGTTTTCCAGAGAGACCTCAGGCCTAACTGGACGTATACCCTTTGGTACTAATTGCAATAGCTGCGCAGTTATCGAGTCAGCTTCCTGGA
The DNA here is from genome assembly GCA_949317995.1 of Acholoe squamosa. Classification (NCBI taxonomy): domain Eukaryota; kingdom Metazoa; phylum Annelida; class Polychaeta; order Phyllodocida; family Polynoidae; genus Acholoe; species Acholoe squamosa. The sequence continues at coordinate 46,087,677 of OX439051.1, read as the reverse complement.
AACGTATTCTGGTATTCCATATTCTGATAGATGGGCTAACCATCGGCCTTACATTCCTTCAGCATCTCGGAAGTTCAGTAGCCATCTCAAAGAGGAATGATCCGTACGCAATGTAAAGTTCGTTCCCCATAGGAAATGTTTGAACTTCTTGGTGTATACAACTACTGCTAACAGCTCTCTTTTGGTTGTGCAGTAATTGCGCTGAGTTTTGCTCAGTGTATTGCTGGCAAAGGCAATTGGTACTTCTCTCCCATTTTGGACTTGCGAGAGAGCTGCACCAATGCTGTCATTACTAGCGTCTGTATCCAGTATGAAATGATCCGTTTCATTCGGATATTGTAATACTGGAGTACTCGTGAACAGATCCTTTAGCTTTTGAAAAGCAGATTCCTGTTCATGCCCCCAAGGAAATTTTTCCTTGGTACTTCCTGGAGTCCAGTTAGCTATTGCTTGCAATGGATAACTGACTCTAAAATAATTCGGAATAAATTCCCTATAATAGGAACAGAATCCTAAAAAGGACCTCACTTCTTTGGGTGTTTTAGGTCTATTCCAATTCGTAACTGATTCGATTTTCTCCGGATCAGCTTTTATTCCTTCATCACTAATGATGCGGCCCAAATAGTTTATGGACTTTCTAAACATGTGGCATTTCTTAGGTTTCAATTTGAGACCATTTGAAATAATACGTTCCAATACCATTTTTAGGTTATTAGAACACTCTTCGAATGTTTTTCCGAAGACTATGACATCGTCAAGATATACAAGACACCTTTTCCACAATAAGTCACTTAGAATTGTTTCCATCATTGCTTCAAATGTTGCTGGTGCATTACACAAACCAAACGGCATTACGTTATATTGGAATAGTCCAATATGACTCGAAAATGCAGTTTTTTCCATATCTGAAGGGTTCATTCCCACTTGCCAATAACCTGATTGCAAGTCTAGGGTACAAAACCAACTGTTTCCTCCTAAGGAGTCAATGGTTTTGTCTATTCTCGGTAGTGGATACGAATTCTTTTTTGTTACTCCATTCAACTTCCTGTAGTCTATGCAAAAGCGGATAGTACCGTCTTTCTTTGTTACCATACACACAGGACTACTCCATGGACTATTGGAAGGGACTATTACATCCTGTTCCAACATCTTGTTTATTTCCTCTTCAGCTACCCTCTTTTTCGCTAAAGGTAACCGCCTATACGGAATCTTAAAGGGTTCCGCATCTCCAGTATCTATTTTATGTACTACCTTATTTGTCGTACCTAGTTTTTCACCAGGTTTGGCAAAGGCAGTCCTATACTGACAGAGCAATTCATAGAACACATTCCGGTATTCCGGATCTTCTAATGAAGTTTCTTCATACAACTTGAGTAAGTCTTCCGAAATTTCATCATCTCCTGTACCCTTTTGTAAGTTTCTCTTACTATCCGTTACAGTTTCCAAAAGGGTCACGTTTCCAAAAACTTGCCCCTTTTTAAAGTAGATAGTACTGTTTCCGGTATTGGAGACAGGTACTACCGACCATGATGCATTTGCTACAATAGTGTCTGCGGATAGTAATCCGATACTTGACAGAGTAGCTACATCCGGTTCTATCACTGCAGGCTTGTTGCACATTGCAGGATCACTTCTTACAAGCACATCACAGGCTACTCCCGGAGGGATTCGCACAGTGTGTGCTACGCTGGCCATACTGCTCACTTGTCTCAGTACACACCTAACTTTTACGGGATATGGGTATTTCACACTCAACACTCCTGATTGAGGTTCTAACACAGCACCATACAGGGATGCGAAATCCAACCCAAGTATCCCCTCATCTGCTATATCCGCAACGGTGGTGCTCATGACATAGTCATGTATACCATCCAACTGTAGTTTCACACAAGTTGTACCATACGTTTGCAAGGTACTGCCATCGGCCGTCTGAGCACTTCCTCCCGATTTGAGAGTATCATGTTCATCTGGTATAAGATCGTAGAACCCCCTGGAGATACAAGAGTGGCTAGCTCCCGTATCCACAAGGAATTCGGCAGATCTTCCGTTAACAGTGAGGCAAACATACCACCGCCTTCCGTTTAGAACAGAGGGCATGTCCGTGAGGATCGGAACGTCATTTTTCACACCAGGAGTCGATCCACATCCTTTCAGGAATTCCAGACAAGGATGACCCGGGGGCAGGTGGGCACCACAGACCTTGGCTAACTCGTAGCCGCCTGCCTCGTTACTGATATTGGGTTTCCCCTGTGCTCCCGTGGCACTTGTTATATCAGCTTCCCTAACCTTCCGGGTGTCTACAACCACCTCGGTGTTAGGCGAGTTTGTTACTACATGCGAACTATCATCACGGATGGTGATATCATGGCAAGATTTGTCACTGGGATCCCCTTCTTTGCCCCTCGGGAGACCCCTTCCTAGTTTTCCTCTGTACTTATCCCAGAGACACCCTCCTGTTTACGCGGGACAGGCTTCTCAGCCATACATTCTGGAGCAAAATGCCCCAGTTTCTGGCATCTGAAACATCTCCTCTGAGATTTATCAACTCTCGGTCTTTTTAGAGCTTCTGTTAGTCCGGCTATTAAGGTTTCCATTACATTAGTCGGAGCAGCAGTGGCTGCCACAGTTGGCTTCGCCGCAGAGGCTACATTCGATCCGGAAGCTGTCTAACCAGCGGGGGATCCTCCCTTTCCTTTCGAATGTATTTTCCTATACCGTTTTTGTCGGTAATACTTTCCAGCTACCAATATATTCTCCGTTTTCATCGGAGACATATTCATCCTCCTCATCAGCATCATGCGAATCAACCGCGGCTAACTGGGAAGTATCATATATCGGAGCAGGTGTACCTCCATATTAGGTCCTAGACCCACCAATCGTTTCTTCATGTCATGTCCATCGATTGCTATGAACAGGTCACTGAAGGAAGTGTCATCTTTCCAAGAATCCCAAACAACTTGTTTGTGATCCAGATCCCGCAATCCATTATAGAATTGTATGAACAATTCCTGTAGATAACAGTCATCATCATGAGCCCAATTTGGACATGCTTTTGAAAGCAAGTCCTGTAGCTCCAAACCAAAGACCTTGTGAGATTCTTTCGGTTTCTGCGTTCTTTTCTTGAAGCTTACCCATGGATCTTCTCTAACGATTGATCCGAATAGGTATGCAGCACATTCCACTAATTGATCATAGGTGCCGTATAATCCGTAAGCTGCTCTCCATTGATTGAGAGCTACTTTTCCACCTTTATTCAACCAACAGATCAAATATGGCAGAGCTTCTTCCTTTGTCCAGCCACTGCAATTGACTTCGTCGACAAAAGCTTGATACCTATCCTTCCATGGGTCATTAGAATCGTATGGAGAGGGTATCCGTGCCTGTCTACGTGCCGGATTATTACATCCGCGTAGTCTATCTGCTTCTCGCATGCTCCAGTTCATGACTTCCATGCCATCCGCTCCCTTTCGGTAGCAGTCAATGCCCAGATTTTGGATACATTGGCTCCTATCAAAGATGGTTTGCATCCCTGCGGGCATGGAAGTTCTCCTATTTGGCTTCCTGCCATCTCCCCCTGATCCCGATCCTCCCGATCCAGATCCACCTGGGCCACCTGGGGGGTTACCTCCTGGTGGACCATTATAGTTTCCGGATGAACCGCCAGGGCATCCATTATTATAATTGGTGTTTCCAGAAGGCGCATACCAAGGGTAAGAATTATTTTGATTCCATCCCTGGTTATAGTTATTACCATTTTGATAATTACCACTTCCTGATGGATTATAATTATATCTATATCCATAGGAAGATGCTCTCGGTTGATACATTCCGCCATTAAAGTTGTTTTGTGGCGGGTTCGGTCTTGGAATACGTCCATCAGTAGGACTGTAGAGGTCGGCGAAAACGTACTTGGAAACACCGGGTTTCGAACCCGGGACCTCTCAACTTGCAAGCGAGCGCTCTACCACTGAGCTACATCCCCGTCTGACATTCTCTACCTTCCACCTACATCTGGATCGGTATGACACAAGGGGGCAGTGTTCACTGGCTGACCAGCCCCTGGGGGCTGGTGCTACCAGGGAATGGGGACAGATAGCATACCGCCATGGACTCACAGCCAGAGCTGGCCCCTACACTCCTCCCCACCAGCTTCAGCCAACCCTACTCCTCCAACCCAACCTCCTTATATATAACTATATAAAATATGTACAAAATAGGTCTATCCATCGTGTATACTATATCAACGGTGTATGTAGCGTATTGCTTTGTGATAATAGACTTGCACCTCACTCAGTCAATGAAAGAGAATAAACAACTCCTTGCGTCTACCACATAATCCACAGGCACCATGATGCTGCTGAATTAATTTAATACATATAAAATATATATAAATTTTGCATTTGAACGCATAACATTGGAAGACGGAATCTCATGTCCATAACCTTTCTGTTAAGGCCTACGCCTCCCTGGTGTCTTGGTCTGGTCTTAAGTTTTGTCATTTCTAGTAGACTGTAGACAGTGCAGTTCTACACAGTATATTGTATCTATGTTATCACATACCGGGTAGGCAGAATAACAGTCGCTCTGTTTCTCAGTCAGCAGGTGTACACATTGTTCATGTTGGCAGTCATGCCGAGACACTGGTACTCCAATCACTCTGTATAGGCACTATAAGTATTCAAAGACAAAGTCCACTATGAAGGCACTACCAGGCGCTGTGCAATCCAGCCCCCTGACTATGCCTGGTTACATGGTGGATCAAAACGGACAGTATCTCAACAGTGGTACATTCCATCACCTCAACAAGTGTTCACATTGTCCATTCACGAGTCTCCGAGCAGGCCTGCTGCACCGACATGAACAGATGCACGGTCCTAAACCAAGTGAAGACTACCTCAGGTGTCCATACTGTACATTCAATGTACCCAACAAGAAGATTCTTCACAAAAATATCACTGTACATTCTACCAGCTACCAACCTGGTGTGGACAACATCAATGATGTGGATGTAGAGGGAGAACACCAACAGCAGGAGGTCAAGGAAGAGTCAACTGAAGGTGAGGAGAAAAAAGAGGATGCGGATGAAGTATCAGCACAAGCAGTAAAGCCTCCTTCATCTCCGGCTCCATCAGAAGAAGCGAGAGGCTGATACTTCAGCCGGTCCCATAGCAGGGAACTTCGCCGCGTACTCACTATACGTGGGGCGCTTGCCGGAAGATCCCTCTCCAGCCCAGTAAGAAGAATACCCAGATTGGGGAGCGAAGACTTCGTCCCCATCATCATGGCTGCCAGAGGCTTCGCCCGGGCGTTGTTCCGCGGGTGCAGGTGTGGAAGTGGAAGTTGTGGCCGGGGTGGCCGCCTGGCTAACCGCCCTACGGGCCTGATTGCTGGGCATATCCAGAGCCGAGACTTGTTGTCCCGACTCACGACGATCAGCTGGGTTGGCTGGTCTGGGCTGGTCCTTGTTACCCGAAGGGCTTACGGACCGGTCTGCTCGGGTCCTTTTGGAAGCACCGGTAGCCGTGGCTGTGCCTCCGCCAGGACCCTTCGAGCGGGCCTTGGCCTTCTCCCGCTTATCATCCCCTCGCCACTTTTTCACCTTCAGGTGCACCTCACTGGGCATCCCGAACTTCGTGGACGAGAAGTTGATTTGGAAGAAGGTCAACAAGTTGCCACTCTTCCATGAGCAGAATCCGGTCTCGAATGCCTGCTCCTTAATGTCTTTAACGCTCAACGAGGCCCAGTTAGCTAGGAGCTCGTTGAAGCACTTGATGGCTCGCTTCCTGGTTTTCTCCAGGCCGATACCATGAGCTTTCTGCAAGTGCAGAGCCATGTCTCGGCGCCGGTGAGTGCTGAACGAGCCATCACACTGTTTGCTCGGGCGGTCTCCGAGCACACACATCATCACAGGCTTGTGGTGCATGTGATGTTCTACGATGTGCCGAGCGAAGCGAGGCTTCGTCTCGAACATCTTCTCACCCGTGAGAGCCAGCTGGCACGACTCGAATGGGCACCTTCGGCGGTTGCCGGTTGGTCCCCATTGGGTCATTGCCCACTGGACTTTCGTCCGGGCCTCGTAGCTGTAAATTGACCACAATTTGGATTTCAGCTGGTCAATCCAAATGAGGTAGAATTTACCTACTGGCGTATCCGAGGGGCCGGATTTCATCCACTCCTCGTCATCGCTGTCGCCGTCCTTATTGACGGCGCCCGGACACATGTAGTGGACCGTGTCATAGGCACAGTCCGCGAAGCAGCGGGGAGTCCGTTCCTTGAACCCCTCGGCTGCATTCTTCCACATCCATTTCTGATTGTCGTCCTTTGGGACATCCGTGGTCATTTCTTCCCACGTTGTCACGGACTCCAAATCAGATTTGGCCGACTCGGGCAGTTCTGGATCGCTTTCGCTGTCCTCACTGTCCGTGTAGATGCCTGCTCCCCTACGGCTGGCTCGGCTGGTGGTGGTAGTACCAGCCGAAGCCTTGGTAGAGGACTTGGCGCTTTTCCCGCTGGTGCTGGCAGTGGAAGCTGCAGTAACCGAGGTGGCTACTGTGGTGGTTGTGGTGGTGGAGGCTGGCGCCTTCGGTTGGCCCTTACCCCTCGGCTTGGTGGGGGGCGTGGGCTCTGCCGGAGACGCTTTCGCTCCATTTTTCTTCTTCCGGCGCTGAACCTTGGGTGGCTGCGCCGGCACCTCAGGACTGGAATCCGACTCCCGTGGATTCCTGTCCTCCGTACGAGGGCTCCTCCTACCGCTGACCGGGGAGTCAGAGTCGGAAGAGACCTTGGATTTCATTTGGGCCTGCTGTTTGCGATGGGCCCGACGAGCTGCAGTGAGCTGCTTCTGCTGCTTGGCGAGCTCGGCTCGCTTGGCCTCGACAGCAGCCTGTTGGCGCGAGATGTCCTCTTCCGAGATCTCACCAGGTGCGTCCGGAATGTCGGCAGCTGGATTGGTCTCGGTTGTGGACCTCTCGACGGCGATCCGTACGTCTTCAGCCTCCAGGTCACTCTCGGTGAGAGGACCCTTCGGCGCAGGCTTGCGGGTCAATCGCTTGACCCGGTCGGTTTCCACCGAGGACAACGTGACTGTGGAGTCTGTATCCATGTCGGATTCAGACTCTCTTAACTCCGAGGCCTTTCGGGTGATGCCCTCGGAGATCAGCACGGCTCGGGCCAAACTCTCGTTGACCGCCATCTTCTCCGCCAACTTCAGGTAGTTGCGGAGCCAGGAGACTGGCATATTGTCAGCCAACTCGTCACTGCACGAGTCCATAACCAGAGTCTTGAAGTCATCTGGTATGGCCTCGGGCACGCCTTGCTTCGCCGCCAGCGGTCCACATCCGAACATGGAGGCGTGCATGGGGATGTAGGTCCCCCAGGAGGTGTACACAACACCGGCCTCGCAATCGACGTGTGCCATACGTTCGATGCGAGTCTTGAATCCCGGAGGATACATTGGAATGTCCAAGACATCCACTTTGCTACCCGAAGCTGCTGCTGAAGACGAGCGCTCCGGGCGTGGTGGTGGAGGTGGCATCCTCTCCCGGTCGGTGGCCTCGGCCATAGCCGAGAGCGTCCGGGCGGCCTCCTCTGTCGAAGAATCCATAGATTCCTCGACCCGAGACGGGACCTTCGGGTCCTCGCCTAGCTCCAACAGAACGTTGGCAGTTTGACGCGCAGCGTCAATCGTCCCCTGTGCCATGGCACTGAGGGCGACTTCCAATTAAATTGGCGACTGTGTTGGACTCCTCCCGAAGGATTCGTCCAACAAAAGGGTATAGTTTGACAAGCTAACCGGACAGCTAGGGCCTGTAAACCACCAACACTAACTAGAGCAAAAACGGGTGGCGTCTAACCACCACGAGTCCGCTCTAGTTATGACCAGTATGACGTCAGACCTCTCGTCTCGCGAGATCCCGCCATGGCTATCCGGTGACCTAGTTCCGCGCTTTCCCGCCGCACCCGCGGCGCCACCTAGGGAACTAGATCCGAACTAACATTCGACTTGACATGCGAGACGCGGCCTACCACCCGAGTGCTATCTTCTGGAGTTTGGTGGTGTATACAACGCTTCAAAGCGAATGTACCGGTTAATCCGACCGCCGCTCACGGGATACAGCTACTCAGGGAGGGCGCGTTCGGCATCTCCAGCCGTGGAACGTATGTTACCTGCCTATGGCGGACAACACGCAGCAGCTCGTTGTGTACTGAGTTAGGTTACGGCAGACCTCAACCGGGGACTGCGTCTAACGCCTTCGGTTAGCCTTTTATTTTTCCCGGCTTTACGTACGGCCTTTTCCGGATTCCGCTTAGCCACTGCGGGCCCCTTCCCATACGTAATGCCTTCACTCAGCGAGACATTTTTCCTTTTCTTATGGTTAGGTCGTTTCCTGGCCTTCGTCTTCTTTTTCACCATAACCTCGTCTCCCGGCAAGTGTAGAGGTCGGCGGAAAACGTCTTTGGAGAAACCGGGACTCGAACCCGGGACCCTCCAACTTCGAAGCGGAAGCTCTTCCTCTGAGCTACTTCCCCAGACCTGGCATTCTCTACCTTCCACCTACATCTGGATCGGTATGACACAAGGGGGCAGTGTTCACTGGCTGACCAGCCCCTGGGGGCTGGTGCAACCGGGGAACGGGGACAGATAGCATACCGCCATGGACTCACAGCCAGAGCTGGCCCCTACACTCCTCCCCACCAGCTTCAGCCAACCCTACTCCTCCAACCCAACCTCCAGCAGGTGACTAGTTTACCCCTAGCAGGTTGAAGCGTTAACTGTGTCATACCAGCCCAGCCACCGAGTTCCGTAGCCCCCCCTTACATGGGCAGGGCCACTCGGTGTTTCCACCAATGTAGAGGTCGGCGAAAACGTACTTGGAAACACCGGGTTTCAAACCCGGGACCTCTCAACTTGCAAGCGAGCGCTCTACCACTGAGCTACATCCCCGTCTGACATTCTCTACCTTCCACCTACATCTGGATCGGTATGACACAAGGGGGCAGTGTTCACTGGCTGACCAGCCCCTGGGGGCTGGTGCTACCAGGGAATGGGGACAGATAGCATACCGCCATGGACTCACAGCCAGAGCTGGCCCCTACAGGACCATTACCTGGACCCGAAGATGGGTTCGGTAATCTCGGACCTGCTGGTGTACTATGGCCAGGTTGGGAGAAATATGAAGGTGGTGTCAACATATGTCTCATTGGACCCGGTACTCTTGGTTGTGCTACGGGTGTATTATTATTGGTTCCGGCAGCACTATCGCGAGTCGTTTTAATTTTGTGACTCAGGTCTGGTATTGTTGGTGCCGGACCTATTGTATCCAGCACTGGAGCTGCTGGTGTAGGTGCGGTTCCACTATCTGCGGCATTATCCGGTTTCTTATAGACTCCGGATACTACATTCTTAGTAGCCCCATCGTCAACGAAAGGGTTGTATCCAGTTGGAATTGTCTTTCCCAACATTTTAGACACCACAGCTGGATCTATATTACATATAGTCGACTGGGCAGCTTCTACGTACTTATCTAAGGTTATTGCAGTAGTCTGCATTTCCTGAACCTCTTTTGTGAGTTTCTGTCTATCTTCTTCCAGTTGTTTATTGTAAGCTATAATGCCTACTCGGATAGCTTCATTGTCTTCAGCTTGTTTAGTACACTGAAGTTTCAATTCCTCCAACTCGTTTTGATAATGGCATATTTCGGAGTCGAATTTGGCCTTATCATGACTTAGTTGGTCGTTCGTATCTATGTATGTTTGGATAAGGATGTGTCTATTGTCATACTCCTTATTAAATGACTCTCTCATTTCTTGGAGTTTTCGTTCCTCATCCTTGAGTTCTTTCATGTACTCGCTCCTTCTAGCTTCGAATTCTTTCCGCATGCCAGTTAGGTCTTCTTCTAGCTGAAGTTTTTCATGGAATACTTCATCTTTAGCTCTGACCAAGGTATTTAGATTCTCGTTCAGAGTTACGTAAGTTTCATTTAACAACTGGACGTCCGGTTGTTTAAATTCTTCACCTTCCGGTACCGCATAGGTTAAGTCGCCATCTATAGCGCTATAATCTAATATGGGTAATCCGGGTCTGGGTAATCTATAAGGTAGCTCTCCGAATGTTACCCTTTTTGGCATTGGCGCCGGATGTTCTGGGTTGGTACTACCACCAACTTCGAACATCGAATTAGTTAGCTCGTCAACAAGTGATTGTTGGCTCATTAACTTATCCTGTCTCTGTATAGACTGTTCACGTCGTGCAGAGTCTGGTAGATTCTCCTCACTATCATTATAGTGGGGTCCGGGATCTCTCCAGGATGTAGATTCCGCATCTTGGGAGTTCGAATGGTTCTGGAGCACTAATGATCCATTGCCATTCTCCTGGGCAATCAGTTGCCCTACTGGGTTAGCTTCCCTAAGGTTATCTAACCCATGTACCAGCCGTTCGGACGTTATGACATCCGGGCTATACACCAGAATTAACTGGTCACGGCACCAGTGTAAGGGTTTTTGTGGCCTTACGGACCTGGGGGGTTCGGGTCTTACGATTCGAAAGAAAGAGTAAGACGGTAATTCAAGTGTATGCCAACGGTTAGTTTATTTCTTAGTGTACACTCACGGCTGCCGGATGATATAGAACAAGCAGCTAAGATGGATGGAGAGATAATCTACATGGTGCGGAGGCCTGGAGGGCCTCTGACGTAGCGGCTGAGCCCTGGGCTTTATATAAGGACCCAGGTGTTCGTCGTCAGATGTCCCCACAGACCCGGATCGGTGCTGCCACCTATCCGGAACCTGAGGAACGTCCGACGACTCGACTCACCCGCCACGTCAGACGGTACCCAACTCTAAGGTTAGACAATACGTACCTCTACATAATCTTGTTGAATTTGAATGACTATGGCAACCCCTTTGTCTGCCGGTTTGATAACTAACTTGGTGTTTTTTGTCAAACCTCTCATAGATAATCTTTCCTTTTTGGATATATTCTGCCGAGAGGGAGATTTAACGGTTAGTTTGTTAAGATTAGTTTCGTTGGCTAATATATAAGCTCTCAGTGGGACTGGTATGGCGGTTGGTTGCCATGGGGTGTCCTTTTTGATAACCTTTGATCTAACAATGTCCGTTAGCAGTGAACTTTCATTATTGGAGATCTGATCTGGAGCAGTGGTAGAAGACGGAAAGGTTCCCATCCAGGATGGGATGAGGTCATTATTTTGTGGGTCAAAGAAAGCCTTAATTTTGAGTCTGCGATGAAAAGCATCTAAGTCTCTGCACAAGTCTCCCACATGGGATGTCTGCTAACGGACATTGCTAGATCAAAGGTTATCAAAAAGGACACCCCATGGCAACCAACTGCCATAACAGTCCCACTGAGAGCTTATATATTAGCCAACAAACTGATCTTAACAAACTTACCATTAAATCTCCCTCTCGGCAGAATATATCCAAAGAGGAAATATTATCTATGAAAGGTTTGGCAAAAAACACCAAGTTAGTTATCAAACTGGCAGACAAAGGGGGTGCAATAGTCATTCAAAATCGACAAGATTATGTAACGGAAGGTGAACGTCAACTATCTGATACTAACTTTTACAATGAGGTCCCTGAAGACCTGACTAAGTCACATAATGACTATATAAATGATCACATCAATCGACTCCTGAAGTTGAAAGAGATGACGCCAGCGTTTGCGGAAAAGCCGAAAACGGCCAAGCCTAGAACAGCACAACTGTACCTGCTACCTAAGATACACAAAGGTAAGACCCCACCGCCGGGACGCCGCATAGTATCTGCCAACGGCTGCCCCACTGAGAAAATCTCAAGCCTGGTAGATTATTATTTAAGACCTTATTTACAACAAAGTCTTATTTGAAGGATACCACTGATATCCTTCTAAAACTACAAGATTTGGGACCACTTCCTGAAAATTGCATTCTAGCAACCTTGGATGTAACCTCACTATACACCAATATTCCCAATGTTGAAGGGGCAATGACTATCTATAAATACCTGTATTACAATAGAACCAAACCCCAGGGTGAATTGGCAAATGAAGCCATCTACACCCTCCTGTGGATAGTTCTCACTAAAAACAATTTTGATTTCAATGGGAAACATTACCTCCAGGTGGGGGGTAACACCATGGGAACCAGAGTAGCACCAACATATGCCAATCTTTTCATGGCAAACTTTGAGGAAACCAAGGTTTATACCTATAAATTACAACCACTCTTGTGGGTGCGATTCATAGATGACATCTTTTTTATATAGCCCCACGGCCAAAAAGAATTGGATGAATTCACACTTTATCTAAACAGGTCCCATGAATCTATAAAATTCAGAGTGGCAACTTCCACTACAAGAGTGGATTTTCTAGATACATCCGTTTATTTAAAAAGTGATGGCAAAATAACTACTGACCTGTACACAAAACCTACATACAGTTTTGCCTAACTACACTTCCGATCTGCCCACACCAGACACAGTGTACGCGGCATACCCTATGGCCAGTTCCTTAGGATACGCCGGATATGTTCAGATAACGAAAAATTCCTAGAACATTGTATCCAAAGGGGCAAACAGTTTGTCCGCAGAGGATAGCCCCTGCTTTTGTAGCTGAGAGCTTCTACTGGGCCAGCCAAAAGGAACGCAAGTCCCTTTTGACCCCTAAACCCGAGAAAATGAAGGAGGAAAATTTGGCCAACTATTTAGTTACCACATTCAACTCTGGCTTCAATGAACTCCAAAACCTAGCAACCAGAAACTGGGACTTGCTTGGCAAATCCTGCAGCACTAGGAAGCCACATAGCAGTGGTCTCAAAATGTCTTTCAACGTCCAAAGAGTCTGAAAGATATTTTGGTAAAAGCAAAATTGCCCCCTGAAACCCCAGGCCCAATAGAAACAGGTGTCTATCATGGCCAAGATGCAGATACTGTCCCCAGATAGATAGAACCGGCAGGATTACTTGCACCAAGACCGGCCGGTCCTATACCAGTAAACACAATGTATGCTGCTCCAGCAACAATTTAATTTACTGCATCACCTGCAGAATCTGTGGCATACAATATGTCGGCCAGACAGAAAATGCCATCAAAATAAGATTCAATGACCATTACGGCAAAATAAAGAGAAAGGAATTCTCCAAAAGCCAGGTTTCTCGGCACATGAATTCCAGCTCAAAACAAGGTAAAGACAACAAACACAAGGATCTGACCATCCATGTCATCGATTTTATCCACGCTGACCCTAAATCCAATCAAGGCAAACACTTGCGCGACTAGTTTGAATTTAATTGGATCCAACGATTTCACACAAATTCACCTGTTGGGTTGAATGTGAGTGATCCTGGAGTCCACTAGATGACAAAAGGGCCTGACAGGCCGTGCTGGAAAAATTGCCACATGGACAAAATTGTTCTCCCATGTGGAGCAGGTCCAGCCAGTCCTGTCAGGTACTCTATATGAATATTTTTAAATAATTATAATTATTTAAAAATGTTACAGTGCAAGTTGGTGGTCCCTGACCCCCGATAATTAAATAGACATGGCCGCTGCAACTCTGCAATGACAGACAACCCAAAGTTTTTGAAGCCACAAGGCACAACAAAACTCACGTTAGACCCTACTCCAACGGAAATAATGGATATAAAAATATTCCAGGTCTATTTTTAGGCCGAAAAATATTTTTTACCCCTTATGGAATTTTTCGGTACTCGAGACCCCAAAATCTTGACTCCAAAAAACTCATTACCACACCCCCCATGGGTGAGGTACCACCTGAAATAATTTTAGAATTTTTAGGCCTGTCATACTGACCAAAATTAATTTTATTTCATGCAGTCTGAAGATTCCCTTAGGTGAAACCGTCCAGTTCTTCTATTTAAACCCACTGAGGTCAGAGGTCAAGTAGACCCATTGCCATGCCACCATAGCGACCATTCTACTGTCAACAATCAGGCCAACTACCAACCGGCCCGTGATTGGTCAATACATGTCACATGTCTAGCACTAAAAATGGGCACTTTTTTCAAAACCAGTGCTTATTCAAGCGGTAACTGCGGAAACGGTAAGGTGCCACATACTAAGCTATTTGCTAAATACAACAGCTTGTTACCCTAGTTTCCTAAAATGAAATCACATCCCTGATATGCAAAGTATCCATGTAGATTGGATGGGTTGTGTTGACATGGGGGAGACTTTGTTTAATGTCACACCCTGTTTAAGCTACTAGAGAGGACAACACTGAGAATGTGCTGGAGACTAGTTTCTGAGGGAATGATTGCATTGTGAGTAGCGGCTGAGTGACATGTGGCAGTCCTGGTACAGTTAAAGTGGCCTCACTAGCTCAATAATCTATCAATCTGAATGAAAGTTCCTGGTAGGGAAGGAATGCCTCCATCTACACATTCAAGGAATAGTTGCTGTGTTGAGAATAAGCATCCATCTAAAAGGTGTACAGTTCAAGTTGCTTTTTGAGCAGCCCAGCCACCCCACTTATCCATACCATTGACCAGAGTCAACCAACTCAACCCCCAGGCATTTGATGACTAACCCTTCTATAGGCCTTGTAATAATTTTCTATGGGACTAGGACCCCCACCCCTCACCAAAAGACCTCAGTGTATAGTTGTAAGCCAGAGGAACATACTCAAAGCCCTATGATTAAATCAGGGAGATTTGTATCCCATAGTTCCCCTAAGAAAATTTTGAAAAAAACTAGTTCTAATAGGAATATTTGAAAAATTCTTTCACCATTTTAAAGCCCGGAATTTGGAGACTCTTATGGAAAAAAAGGAAAAAATAGGGGGGGCGTCCCTTGCGCCCCCCCCCCCTAAATCTGTGCCTGCCCCTTCCCCCTGCATGGACGGCGCACTGTAGGAGGGAAAGCTGCCCAGTAACAGTAGTCTTTGAGGTATTACCTGTGGCTAGGTACCTGTTTTACTATACATGTATTATAAAACTGACACTCCTCTGTATACAGTCATTTACTGGTGACATTAGTGGACAGTACAGTGTTTGGGGTATTGGTTGTGGCGAGGTACCTGTTTTACTATAAAACTGACACTCCTCTGTCTACAATTACAGGTGACATTAGTGGACAGTACAGTGTTTAGGGTATTATCTGTGGATATAGGTACCTGTTTTATTACATTATAAAACTGACACTTCCCTGTATACAATTACAGGTGACATTAGTGGACAGTACACTGTTTGGGGTATTTATAGCTGATGTGGCTAGGTACCTGTTTCACTACATTATAAAACTTACACTCCTCTGTTTACAATTGTCACATCTACAGCCTGTGGAGCTCAGATGGAAGTAGATTATAAATTGTAATTAACAGACGAACCAAACGACGCCATTGCTTGAACCGGAAGTACTTTATTTTACGACCTCTCGATACTAGAGATTTCCGCCCAATCACCCGGATACGACATCACTTTTCTTTTTCTTTTTTTTCAAAGTTCTCAATTTACAGATTATGATATGACAATCATGCTTTGATAAATGTTATAAGGTTACAAATAATGGTACTCGTTATACTTTATGACATAACAAAACCGTCAAATTTCTTTGGCACAAATTTAGTACGTGTTGGTTTTGTCTGTATTGGGGTTGACTCTACCTCGACTTCAGGCACGTCACCTGATGGTTCACCTTCGATAACCTCACTAGGTATATATCTCTTAACCTGAGAGCTGTTTCTCTTATACCTTGCCCCTTCGGGACTTTCTACTGTTACCTGGCTACCAGCCTTTGACACTACTGTGTACGCTTCGGGAATAAACGGCGTTTGCAATTTGTTTTCGACCCAGTCTCTTTTAAGTAGAACACTATCGCCCAAGTCAACGTCTGACATAATTGCGTTACGTCTTCTGTCTGCTTGCATTTTTTGACAAACCCTTTTTTTCAGCATCACGGGCGTGAGTTTCTAAGTCAACTACATCCTGTCTCAGTTCAGGAATCTTAGTTCTTATTTTCCTGCTAAATAAAAGCTCCGCAGGGCTTTTCCCAGTTGTTGCAGGGCTTTTCCCAGTTGTTGCGTGTGGGATAGCACGATAGGCGCTAACGTATCTAAAGACTTCCTTCTTCCAGTCTTTCCCCGTAGCATGGGCGATACGCATCCGCTTCTCAATAGAGTGGTTTTGTCTTTCGACCTCACCATTCACTTGTGGCCATTTAGGCGTTACTCTATGGTGTTTGATACCAGATTCATCCATAAAATCTGCAAACGTTTCAGAAATAAACTGTGGTCCGTTGTCAGAGAACAATGTCTCTGGGAAACCATGTGTTCCAAATATCCATTCCAAAGCTTCTTTGGTCTCCTTCGCAGTGGTTGATTTCATGATTTTATACTCAATGAACCGACTATAGTAGTCTACTACCACTAGAATAGATTCTCCACTTGGGAGTGGTCCCAAGAAATCTACCGCTAGGTCCTGTGATGGACCAGCTGGCAGCGTTGTCGTCCTGATTGGTTCAGGCGGGTCTGGTTTACTAGTGATTTGACACCCATGGCATGCTCGGCAGTACTTTTCTGCCTCTTTCTCCATATTTGGCCACCAGACCTTAGTCCGTAGGTTCTGTTTAGTACCTACTATCCCAAGATGTCCTTCATGCGCTAAGGCTATCACTCTTGGTCTTAGCTTCTTGGGTATCACAAGTCGAGTACCTCTCAGTACTACATACCCAATGGCACAAAGCTCTGAGCTTACAGCCGCATAAATCTTATTTGGGCAGTCGTCCCATTTGCCGGAGTCGATGCATTTCCTAACATCGCTCAGTGCTTCGTCCTCAGTGGACTCTCGCTCTACTTCTCGAGTAGTCATTGCTTTGGGTGTGGCGTTCACCGATACAAATCGCACATAGCTCTCTGTCTCATTGTCTTTCTCAGTTGGTCGCTGAGTCTTATGAGCTAACAGTCTTGACAGTGGGTCAGCTATGTTGGTCTTCCCTGGTATGTGTACTACCTTAAACTTATAAGCCTGCATTCGAAGTACCCATCGCTCTATGCGTGCACATGGCTTCGACTTAGGTGAGTAGATCACCTCAAGCAGCTTATGGTCAGTGTGGAGCTCAAACTCCAATCCATAGATGTATGGATGAAACATCTCGCATGCCCACACCAGAGCCAATGCTTCCTTCTCTGTCTGAGAGTACCTTCTCTCAACGTCAGTTAACGCTCTACTGGCATACCTGATAACTCTCTTCTCCTTCCCTTGGACCTGCACCAGCACGGCACCTAATCCTACTGGACTCGCATCTGCAATAACAATAGTTTTGGCATTTACGTCATAGTAGCCAAGGGTCTCGGAGCTTGCCAGCAGCTTCTTCAGCTTCTTGAATGATTTGACCTGTTCGGGACCAAAAACAAAAGGCTCGTTGTTCCTGGTCAGCTTCCGCAGGGGTTCTGCGGTCGAGGCGAGATGCGGTATATATCTAGCACTGAAATTAACCAGGCCAAGAAAACTTCTTACCTCTGTTACCGTCTCGGGCTAGCTTGCCTCCAAAATGGCCTTTACCTTTTCCTTTGCTGGATGCATTCCAGTCTGGGTCAGTCTATGTCCCATGAATGTCATTTCAGTCACGAACATTACAGTCTTGTCAGGGTTAGCGGTCAGTCCATGTTCTCTCAGTCTACCGAAAATCTGTGTCAATGTCTCGTAGTGCGTCACTACGTCAACAGTGTGTACAACTGAGTCTTCAGAAATGTTGACCACCCCTGGAATTCCTCGCAGGACATTCCTAACAATGCGTTGGTAAATCTCGCTAGCGGTGTTTATACCAAACGGCATACGTATGTATCGGTACAAACCGGTATGGGTTATGAACATAGTCAGGTCCCTCGATTCTTCATCTAGCACAATTTGATGGTACCCCCACTTAAGATCAATCTTAGAGAATACTCTACTCTCTGTCATATCTTGTAGGGCTTTGTCTATGGTAGGAATGGGCTGTCGTTCTCTAAGTACCGCTTCGTTAACGCGCCGCATATCTGCGCATAACCTAATGTCGCCATCAGGCTTCGGGGCTATAACAACGGGACTAACCCAACGGGTCGCTTCTTCGACGGGCTCAATGATATCTTGATCAATGAGGCTCTGAATTTTCTCTTCGACATTTTTTCGCAAACCGAACGGCGTACGTCTCAAAGGCTGGGCTACAGGCTTCACAGTAAGGTCTACAGTTAAGCTGACTGGGTCGCCTTTCCACTTACCAAGGCCTTTTAGAACATCACTATTCTCCTCTCTGACCCTTTTCCTGAGGTCCTTTACATCCCCCAGACTGTCAACTTTATTTACCCCTATCCCGATTTTCAGAAGACCCAATTTCTCGGAAGATTCCCTTCCCAGAAGTGGTACCCCGTCACTTTCAACGACTATGAATTCCGCTTCTACATTGTGGTCCCCCACGCATGCTTTAGCGATAAAAGTACCCGCAACCTCTAACGGTTCAGTCGATGTGTACGTGAACAGTTTCTTCTTTGTGGCTTTACTCTTACACAAAACTTTCTGTTTCTTACACTGTTCCCACATTTTCCGGTCAATGATGTTACAATCACTTCCAGAATCTATGACAAAATCAATGGATACACCTCCAACATTAAGAGAGATCATCTCGCCTTTTGATTTTGCTACATTTACACAGAAGTTATAATTGTCAGGCTCCTCTTCCACCACCTGGTGGACCTTACCCTTTTTGGAACCTTTATAACCATGGGGCTTACCTTTGTCACCTTCCTTACCACTGGACTTGGGACATTTCGCCTCAAAATGACCCTTGGCCTTGCACTTTCTACACTGTTTATGCTTGGCCGGACACTTATCATCCCCAGCGTGGTGACCCTTATACCCACAGTTGTCACAATTACCCCCCTTCTCTTGTGCATTTTTATGGGAACCCTTGTGGTACTTGTCATAACTGATCTTATTGACACTTTTTTCTTTTGCCCCACACATGTCCGCTGATTGGGATTCAACCGCCTCATGTGTAGCTGCAATAGTTAAAGCTTGGGTTAAATCAAGGCCTGCCCCTTTTTCAAGGAACTTTTTCTTAAGTTTATCATCCCGACACCTCTCCACTACTTGATCGCATATATAATCGTCTTTGAGATTACCAAATTCACAACCTAAGGCTAGTTTCCTAAGTCTCAGGGCAAACTGAGCAACTGATTCATTGTCCTCCCTCTTAGCCTTTCTAAATATATGTCTCTCGTAGGTCTTGTTGGTCGGTACAACAAAATGTGTTTTCAGGGCAGCAACAGCCTCTGCCCAGCCCTTTGCATCCCCAGTGTTGGGTAGTGAAGCAAAGATTTCTCTCACCTCAGCACCAGCAGTATACAGTAATAGGGCTCTCCTCTGGGCCTTATTGTCATCCTGATCTATATAAGCCTGCCACCTTAGAGACACTGTAGATGCATCCCCTGACACATCAAATGGTTTCATGCCTCTAATGTCCATAAATTCTGCCATGATGAGAACTGTAGTGCACCACACAAAAATCACACACTGTAGGAACACTGCAATATTTATACTATATATCATATAAACTAAATCTCACTGTGTCGCACACCTAGGCCTATAAATCAGAGTCACTGAAATAGAATACACATTAGTAATTGCAAAATACACAGTAGTAAATCAAAATAAACAGTACCACAATAGACCTAGGCACAGCTGAGTCAATGGTTTAAATATAGTATAGTCTATAGGTTTAGTTCCCTAAAGTTCAATGTGTGTGGTATACAGTCTCTACACAGTTCACAGTTCATAGGCAGAGTGGCAGTTCATACTCACAGGTCTTGAATACACACAGCACTGTAGACTTGAAACAGCTGACTGACCCAGATTAGACTCCAGCCTGGAATGCAGGTCATTCCCACAGACTGGCACAATGTCTAAGTTTCACTTTCACACAGTGTCAACAAATAGCACAGTACAGTCAGACATAAATTCTGCCATGATGAGAACTGTAGTCCACCACACAAAAATCACACACTGTAGGAACACTGCAATATTTATACTATATATCATATAAACTAAATCTCACTGTGTCGCACACCTAGGCCTATAAATCAGAGTCACTGAAATAGAATACACATCAGTAATTGCAAAATACACAGTAGTAAATCAAAATAAACAGTACCACAATAGACCTAGGCACAGCTGAGTCAATGGTTTAAATATAGTATAGTCTATAGGTTTAGTTCCCTAAAGTTCAATGTGTGTGGTATACAGTCTCTATACAGTTCACAGTTCATAGGCAGAGTGGCAGTTCATACTCACAGGTCTTGAGTACACACAGCACTGTAGACTTGAAACAGCTGACTGACCCAGGTTAGACTCCAGCCTGGAATGCAGGTCATTCCCACAGACTGGCACAATGTCTAAGTTTTACTTTCACACAGTGTCAACAAATAGCACAGTACAGTCACACTTGGATGTAGGTCTACTACTGGTCAGATCCAGCAGCAAAATAAACATTGTAGATCTAGGCTGTTCTCAAAACTTGTAGCAATGTTACTGGTCAACTTCATAAATCTCCAGCAGCAGGTTATGTATATAGATCTACACACTGTACTACTGGTCAACTCCACGAATTTCCAGCAGCATTAAAATAAACAGCCCCACCTTTTAGCAGTGTAATCCTCGGTATTTTAGGGGTAAAATCCATCATCTACACACCTCGTGTTCGGTGGGCGATAATAAGTGCACGTGGCGGGTCTTCGTACTGAGTCACAACTCACCCGTCATCGTTTTTTTTCAAATGTCCGTAGTCAATCTTCACGATCTCTACGCCAATTTACAGGTAATCCTGTGATCAGATATGCATTTCTTCCACAGTTTCATTGACTTCTGATCATCAGTTTTAGACGAAGTTCATGAATCAAACAAACGTGGTCCTCACCCATGATGTTCCTACGTGCTGCGTCTATGGCGTTGGGCTGCCCTCGTGGCCTCCACCCATCGTGGTTTTAAATGTCCAATATTTTCTTCTCCAAAGGGTCTCGGTGGTCAAATTTATATTTTCCACTTTCCCTGAAGAGTCAGAATTTAAATCCTCGCCGCCATTGTCACATCTACAGCCTGTGGAGCTCAGATGGAAGTAGATTATAAATTGTAATTAACAGACGAACCAAACGACGCCATTGCTTGAACTGGAAGTACTTTATTTTACGACCTCTCGATACGAGAGACTTCCGCCCGATCACCCGGATACGACAACAATTACAGGTGAGATTAGTGGGCAGTACAGTGTTTGGGCTATTTATAGCTGATGTGGCTAGGTACCTGTTTTACTACATTATAAAACTTGCACTCCTCTGTCTACAATTACAGGTGACATTAGTGAACAGTGCAGTGTTTGGGGTATATAGCTGATGTGGCTAGGTACCTGTTTTACTACATTATAAAACTGACACTCCCCTGTCTACAATTACAGGTGACATTAGTGGACAGTACAGTGTTTGGGGTGCTAGCTGTGGCTAGGTACCTGTTTTACTACATTATAAAATTAACAGCCCCCTGTCTACAATTACAGGTGACATTAGTGGACAGTACAGTGTTTGGGGTGCTAGCTGTGGCTAGGTACCTGTTTTACTACATTATAAAATTAACCGCCCCCTGTCTACAATTACAGGTGACATTATTGGACAGTACAGTGTTTGGGGTGCTAGCTGTGGCTAGGTACCTGTTTTACTACATTATAAAATTAACCGCCCCCTGTCTACAATTACAGGTGATATTAGTGGATAGTACAGTGTTTGGGGTATTAGCTGTGGCTAGGTACCTGTTTTATTACATTATAAAAATTACACTCCTCTGTCTACAATTACAGGTGACATTAGTGGATAGTACAGTGTTTGGGGTATTAGCTGTGGCTAGGTACCTGTTTTATTACATTATAAAAATTACACTCCTCTGTCTATAATTACAGGTGACATTAGTGGATAGTACAGTGTTTGGGGTATTAGCTGTGGCTAGGTACCTAGGGGTCCATGACCTCAGCCACCACTGTGAGGGGCACATCCTGTCCACTCTGTCTGCCCACAACGTGTGTACCTTCTACTCAGCCGCCAGGAGCCTGGAGAAAGACAACCCAGGTAAGGAAAAGTACTAACATCTTTGGTCCCTGCAATTGGTTGGTTTTCTCAGAATGAGTTGTAAATGATATATTAAAAGGCTTCCATCCATCTTAATTCCCACTAATACATGTGTAAAGTGATATTATGGTGAGTAAATCACCAGGGCTCGATTAGGTTAATGCATCAGGATGGTCAAAGGACACTATGTCTTTATACTAGAAGAGTACCAGCTTCATGAGGGTGGTTTCCTATCTCTGTGTGCTGCGTTTATTGAATAGGTTCATATGCATGTAACTGAGGATGAGCTCTGTGGGGATGGTTTCCTATGCATGCGTGCTGAGTTAATTGAATGTTTGCTGCTTTAATTAATATATTTGGATTCATGTGAATATCATTACAGAATATGAGCTGCGTGGGGATGGCTTCCTATCCATGTGTGCTGCCTTCATTGAGGAGAATGCTGAGGTGTGTGTAAGGACTGAAGGCTGGCTACGACTCACACAGGACGATGTTATAGACCTCATCTCATCTGAGAGTGTAAGTGATATGTTTTCTTTTTTGTTCTTACTCATTTTTCTCTCGGTCTTGGTCTCAATCTCCTCATTTCTCTGCTTGTCTAATTGGTTTACGATATATCGATCATTTCATATCATCCAATATTCATATTCAAGACCCCCCCCCCCGCAATAAAAAAAAAAGAGAAAAGGGACGGGGGAAGAAGGGAAAAAAGATATCCATTACCTTTATCAGAATGTAGATAGGAATGAAAAATTTGCCTGGTTTTGAGCTCTCAGTGTGGTCATCTTAGTCATTTCTTATCTGTTCGTTTTCATTGTAATTTAATTTAATTTACAGTTCTCATTAGAAGAGGAGGATGTGTGGCGGTCTGTACTGTCCTGGGCCAAATACCAGGCAGGGTTGTCATTGGATATACACCCAACCACGTGGACTGAGAGGGAGAAAGCTGCAGTGGGACAGGTAAATCCTATATTGCGATTAATCCTTTTAACTTATTAACGGTCACTAATGCATCATACCAATTGGTCGCCAGGATGCACCAATGAAGTGCGGGCGAGTCTGCTCCCCAGAAATTCATTGTCCTCTGGAAGTGCATTATTTAACCTTTTTAGGTAGACACTATGGCAGATAGGAGAAATGTTGTAAATGAAGGGAGAGATATCCATAGAAACTACATATAATGTAATATCATTTCCTAGCACCTATCTGGTGTGATCCACCATGTGAAGTTGCTGCTGATCGACAGTCGTGTATTTGCTGAGGAAGTGGAACCAACCGGAGCGGTGCCAATGGAACTGTCACTAGAGAGGTAAATATCTGTTTGATATTGTCATAATACAGTATTACTGATTGCTAATTTACTGACTGTTCCAATAATTGATGTATCCAGAAGCTGTTTGGTTATTACTGCAGTGCTGTGCCGACCACCTATTTACAGAGTTTTAAACTGACTGTGCAGACCACCTATTTACAGACTGTTAGGCTGACTGTGCCGACCACCTATTTACAGACTGTTAATGTTAGGCTGACTGTGCTGACCACCTATTTACAGACTGTTAATGTTAGGCTGACTGTGCCGACCACCTATTTACAGACTGTTAGGCTGACTGTGTCGACCACCTGTTTACAGACTTTTAAACTGACTGTGCAGACCACCTATTTACAGACTGTTAGGCTGACTGTGTCGACCACTTATTTACAGACTGTTAGGCTGACTGTGCCGGCCACCTATTTACAGACTGTTAATGTTATGCTGACTGTGCCGACCACCTATTTACAGACTGTTAGGCTGACTGTGCCGACCACCTATTTACAGACTCTTAATGTTAAGCTGACTGTGCCGACCACCTATTTACAGACTGTTAAGCTGACTGTTTGGTAGGATTATTCTACCTGTAATGATCACCTATTTGCAGACTACTAGCACAACTGCAGTTAGGTGCCACATGCTGCTGTATAGACGACATTATAACATATTATTGTCATTGTTAAGTACTATCTTGCTGCTGTGCTGACCACCTATTTTCAGACTTTTACAATTGTTCTCAGGAAGGTACCCATGTCATTATGCTGTTGAACTATTAATCCACCTATTAACTGATTGCTGTACACATTGCCATGTATCGTTATGCTGCTGTGCTGACCACCTATTAACTGATTGCTGTACACATTGTCAGGTATCTGTTTGCTGCTGCCCTGACCACCTATTTACTGATTGCTGTACACATTGTCAGGTATCGTTATGCTGCTGTGCTGACCACCTATTTACTGATTGCTGTACACATTGTCAGGTACCGTTATGCTGCTGTTCTAAGCAGCTATTTACTGACTGCTGCACACATTGTCAGGTATCGTTATACAATGTACTGCTGTGCTGAGCAGCTATTTACTGATTGCTGTACACATTGTCAGGTATCGTTATGCTGCTGTGCTGACCACCTACTAACTGATTGCTGTGTACATTGTTAGGTACCGTTATGCTGCTGTGCCGGCCACATGTTCACAGAGCGAGGACAAGCGTCTCTGTCCACGTGTCTCAAACAAGCTCTTCATTGGCACTGAAATCCTAGCTGGAGAGAGGTTACAGCACCAGCGTCTACTTAACACATGGTAAGAACAGGGAATGACCATCTTTAGAGATTAGGCATTAGAACAATCCAATGAAACTTATTGCACAGCCAAAATTAGTATTATCACTCATCCTAGTTGTGCAGTTCCTTAAAATATCTTTTTACTTAGGGAGTGATCATTTTTCAACAACAGGGGGGGGGGCTAGTGGGTTTGCGTGCGGAAGTGCAAAAAAAAATTGACCCCCCTCTCGAGGGGGTAAAATTTTTATTAATCCAGGTGAAATTGTTTCGTCCCCCCCAATTAGAGGGGTTGAAAAAATTCTGACCCCCCCCGCCAAGGGGTTGAAAAAATTCTGACCCCCATCAAACCCACTAGCCCCCCTGTTGTTAAAAAATGATTACTCCCTTAATTAAATTTGATCTTAAAAGTCTTTTTTTCCTAATATGATAAAATCATTATTTTTATCTGTAAGGTATGGAGATGCCAAACAAACATGGCAACTGTTGTATCGGGCGTCTCGAGATGGCTACGGTGCTGAAGACTTCCACCGACACTGTGATGGCCACAGTCCCACTTTTACTATTATCTTGGTAAATATTACTATCATTCTAATATACTATATAGACACAATTCAGTGTCAGGTTTTGAATAAGCGCTGAAAACTGACCTTGAATGAATAAGCGCCTGTTTTTACCAGTGAAGGGTATTAGAATCTCTCAAAATCTATATTTATGTAAGTGCCTGGGTACTAAAACGGAACATACCATTAGCAGTAATTAACCATATGAATCATGATCAAATAATATGAATTCATATTTCAATCTACATAATCAAACCATCTTTTTACATTTGAGGTGACCCAGCCTTTACATTACAGATACACTTTTAAGCGACTTCCTTTTTTTTTTTTTTTTTTTGGGGGGGGGGATACTATCCCTTGTATTCTTCTGATTTGAGTCAATCATTCCTGGAGTGTAGAAGAGCTTCATTCTAGTAATCCCAAATGCTTTTTTTTCCTCGCATTTACAGGGTATAACAGGTAGTATATGTGGTGGTTTCAGTGACGTACCATGGACAAGTAAAACCCCTCCAAGAGGCAGATTTATCCCCTCTCACAAGTAGGCATTTTAACGGTTCTTAAGCACATATCACATTAATATAGCATGTCCATTTGTCATCATGATGCATGAATGCAGCCCTGGTGAGTAACTCAACAAGGCTGCATCCATGCATACATGTTTGATGCAGTCAAGAAGGATTGGCATAATGCACTAATGCATCGATGGGGATTACCTCACCAGTCCTGCATTGGCATAATGCACTAATGCATCGATGGGGATTACCTCACCAGTCCTGCATTGGCATAATGCACTAATGCATCGATGGGGATTACCTCACCAGTCCTGCATTGGCATAATGCACTAAAGCAGTAATGGGGATTACCTAACCAGTCCTGCATTGGCATAATGCACTGAAGCAGTAATGGGGATTACCTCACCAGTCCTGCATTGGCATAATGCACTAATGCATCGATGGGGATTACCTCACCAGTCCTGCATTGGCATAATGCACTGAAGCAGTAATGGGGATTATCTTACCAGTCCTGCATTGGCATAATGCACTGAAGCAGTAATGGGGATTACCTCACCAGTCCTGCATTGGCATAATGCACTAAAGCAGTAATGGGGATTATCTTACCAGTCCTGCATTGGCATAATGCACTGAAGCAGTAATGAGGATTACCTCACCAGTCCTGCATTGGCATAATGCACTAAAGCAGTAATGGGGATTACCTCACCAGTCCTGCATTGGCATAATGCACTGAAGCAGTAATGGGGATTACCTCACCAGTCCTGCATTGGCATAATGCACTGAAGCAGTAATGGGGATTACCTTACCAGTCCTGCATTGGCATAATGCACTGAAGCAGTAATGGGGATTACCTCACCAGTCCTGCATTGGCATAATGTAGTGATGGGGATTACCTTACCAGTCCTGCATAGGCATAATGCACAAATGGGGATTACCTCACCAGTCCTACATTGGTATACCAGGACAAACGAACATGAACCTGGACGCATCAACAGCACCTAACGTGTCAATACGTGTACAATGTAGAACAAGGAAAGTTGAATTTTCACGTTATGGATGCTATTCCGAAGGAGTGACTTGAAGCAGCGTGTTGTATCAAAAATATTTACCTACTTTTTTTTTTGTTAAATTAACTCATTTTATATTTATAACCTCATGCTAATATGATAATAGAATGAGTAAGATTGGCTTCATCATCTTTTTTCTTTCTTTTACTTTCAGAGCTTTCCTGTTCACATTATGTAACCAACAAGGGGTACCCCCTACAAAGTATGACATCACAAGCCCAAAGTTTGCCACTCTCCATCACCCACGGTGGGTTTTATCTACTTAACATTAACATATCATAATCTATCCATGGTACCTCGATAATGGACTTAAAGAAATTATAAATGGGCCAGATTTTCTGGGCACGTACAATTGGCATTTTTCACACTTTTGTATGCTTATGCACCTACAGAATAAAAACTTATGAACCAATATCCTGTTTTCTGGTCCCATTTGGAAGGGAACACCATAACCTTTCAAATGCATGTACTCTCTTACATATCCAACCATAATATTTGGATTAGTTGGCTTCCAAAGTTGAAAAATGGTGAAAAAAGGCAAATTTGACGAAAAAGCAGGTTTTTTACAGCCCTGGCATATATCCCAGAGGGGTTCCAGAACCTCAGATGTAGCTTTTTCTCATTGATATATCTGTTGTGTTAATGATTCAGAAGGTTTTTAGGTATTGTAGAGCATAAGTATTTGTTCATGTAACATTCAGTGTAAAATGACACTCAAATGTCCATCCGACAGTAAAACTAAAACCATCCCATATTATAAACTAAGACAGTTAATACATTATCCTTACTCTTCTCAGAATTGAGGGGCACTAGGGTGGTTAAGCTGCTGCAAAGATTTTTTTGCTGTAGCCTGAAGTCTTCCTCTTATACCAATGAGTGCATCCGTATACACATTTTTCTGTCGGATGGACATTTTGCACTTTTGCTGTCGGAAGGACAAATTTTTTAATCTCAAAGTAATGCATTTGGATGTATTCTTTACGTTTTAAATCAAGCACAGTCATCCCTTGAACACTATTAAATAATATTTGTACCACAAGTCTCCCCATAAGTGTGTTTTATACACTGTAATATGAAAAAAAGTGTCCATCTGTCAGATAAAGTCTGTATTTTAGGGTCATTTTAAGCTAATGCTGTGCTGAGTTGGTGGTCCATTAGGTTACGATGATCATTATTTCTTAGAGTAGGCATGCTGAACTTAATGTAGATTCATTTTAATGAGTATTTAAGCATTTTCTAGAGAACTAGAGGGAAAATAGCATTTTTGACAAGAATTTTCATTTTTTCACAAGATGGCTGAATTTCATCAGCCTATATCTAAATAAAATTTTGAACAATGATGTTTATTCATGAGCTTACCAAACTTGTATACTGTAAGAGCTGGTAAACAAAATTAGAAGTTTCTGTGGTGTATATATTGGTAACAAAATCATATCACTGATTAAATCTGTCAGATGGACACAAAAAGTGACAAATTGTTATCACACAGCTATAAAAATGGAACCGATAGGGAAAACTGTGTATAATTGGTGGTTCCAAGGAGCCAAGACATTGTTCTTTTGTCATACTAGTAATTGTGCATGATCAAGTTGTCATATGAGAAATATCATATGACTAGTGGTATATAGAGTGTAAGATCATCAAGCTCTCATAAATTGTGTTATTTCCAGTTAGCACTGGTTTATTCAGCTTTAGGCAGACATGTAAGAATATCAGTTACACACATGTTAATATGCAGGTAATTTCCACATACAGTAAATATACAATTGTTTATAAAGTATAATGTTCTGTTCCACTCCACCTGTGAGGTAATAATAATAATAATAATAATAATAATAATAATAATAATAATAATAATAATAATAATAATAATAATTATAATAATAATAATAATAATAATAATAATAATAATAATAATAATAATAATAATAATAATAATAATAATACAATGTCCAGTATAGTTCTAGGTGGGTTCCCACACCTAGCTCCTGACCTGCTGCTTAGAGGAATAATATAATAATGTTCAACTTTACCCTCTGGTAGGTGTCTTGTAGCAGGTATACTCTGGCCACTAGTGGTTCAGACCTATGCTATATCAGGTAGCAGGAGTGATGACTGGAGATGTTACCTCTAGGGTGGTTCTGGAGATTCTGCCTTCTAGGAGGAGCAGCCAGTGGTATTTGTATTATTTCCTGGCTTGTCTCCTCAGACTGACTGGAGGCAGTGGCATCTGCCTAACTGCAATTGTTTGAGGGGAGTCTTGGTCGCTGTGGCATGTTCTGACCCTCATAACTCGGCCAATTACGCCGTTACAACCGCCATTTTTCGCCTGCGCGGGCTTGAATATGTGAAGTTTGAATATTTGAATATGTCAACGCCTGCTTTCTGTGCGCTTAACTCGCGCTGGTTCGTCTGTGGCGCATTCGGAGGTCGAATTAGTCTACATGGCGTAACTTCCTTAATAATAGGAGTTCCACCTTGTTCTTGGGCTCATTTTGACGGTCTAATTATGGCCTTTCCATAAATGCTTTGATATTTGACCTAGGTCGCTCAGGAGTGATGCTAGAGCGACCGGAAGGTTATGGCGTTGTGACTTATATAATCTATTGTTCAGTGTTTGGGTGCTGAGACACTCATGACGGCGTCGGCGGTGCCCAGGCACCCGTGACGGCCGTTTGCATTCACTTACAAGTTATTAGTTTGTGCACTGAACCATGAGGTCGCTGTTTTAGACCCTTAGAATCATTATATTGTGCAGTGGACCATGAGGGCGCTGTCTTTGGTGATGTTAACTTATGTATAATTGACCTGGCTGGTGTGCAGTGGAGCATGAACGCTCTTCTAGAATGTTTGAGCGCTCTTCTAGCCAACCTATGTATTAATTTCTTATGTATTCTTTGATTAATACAACAATATGTTACAATTTATGGAATAATAAAATGGTATATGATACTTTCAATGTAATAAACTGATTAATTCCTTTTCTGACTTTCATATTTGGGGCCTTCTCAGGGAGATTTGTACATCCCCAGGAAATACATCCAAGGTGCCTTGTAGCATCGGGCTGAGTTTTGGGTGCACTTTATATGCAGGGTGTATAATGTGCACCCCTAATATCTCAGCCAGATCCTCCAAGGCACACCTGAGGTCTATTCATGTGTAGAGGTCGGCGAAAACGTCTCTGGAGACACTAGGATTCGAACCCGGGTCTTTCACTTGCAAGTCGAGTGCCCTACCACTGAGCTACATCCCCTGGCCTGACATTCCCTGTCACCAACATGGCCCCACTGACATTTCCACCTTTAACTATCTCTGGATCGGTATGGTATACATAGGGGGAGTGACCTCCAAGTGAGCCGGCCTCTGAAGGTTGATGTACCCGGAGAGGGAACGAACCCCTACACATGTATAGACACTAATTATTAGACACTGCTGAAACAATCTTTTGGGCCTAAATATCCGGGCTACTACAGAATGTCCTTGATTACAGCATTGCACATCATAAAATACTGGTAATTTGAAGTCAACCTAATCGATGAGTACCTACAGTTGGCTATTGAGTCTGATCTAAATCTACTCCCTATTGCAGATATGGTCCCATGTTTGGCGCAGGTGCTGACCTGTGTGTGGCTAACGGTTGTGAGGCGGGCATGCAGTGTTACTCCAACATGCCGCACTCCTACTCCGGGCCTGGCGCCTCACCAGCTGTCCTCATGGGCGACTTCAACTTTAACATACGCGACTATGAGGTCTTTACCACCACCGAAAATATGGACAATGTTGTGTGATAGATTTGATACTGAGCAGACCAATATGACTTTATAAAGTAAAAAGTTAGGAACTGAGGATTTTTTCTAGTGGCACTGGGCTGGTACAAAGCACGGTGCTAACTTCTTTTATACATGAGGACTTTTCTAACATTCATAAAGTGCATTGGCATTACCTGTATTTGTAGAATGTTGCATTAGAACTGCAGTTTAGAAAATACAACATTGGTGTTTCAGTGATCCAAAGTCGATACATTTGTGCTAGAATTTGAGCACTGCCAGGAACAGCTGGAGTTTTATCGACTTATACATAGTGATATTAAATATACAATACAAGAATGTGTTACCAATATACATTATCTTTTATTCAATGCATATTATTATGTCAGAAGATGGCAATAAACCTCTGTACAAGAATATTTGGACTTGTCTGGCAATAAGGATACACTTAAAAATACACAGAAATAGTGTTAAAATCCCAAGGCTACTTAAGAAGGCAGTAGATATCACATCATATTTGTATTCTTCAGTAGACATACTTTACGGTCCCAATCAGTGCGTCCATACTGTTCAACCACTTCCATACCACACTCCCACCTCAAGTAACTTAGAATATCATCATCCACATTCTCTCGCCAAATCAAAGAGTCAAAATGTTTAAACGGCTCGCACTTTGATCTTTTCATACGTCGAACTGCAGTCCGATAACACTTCCATGGCTGAGGTTCAATGAGCAGATATTGTGAATGGCTCGCTAGATATGATAGAAAACTTTGTAGCCCCAGATCGCCGTGATTTAAGTGGATCCATAATGTTACACTGAAACACATTGTAAGGTCAAAACAACTTGTTTGTCCATTCTCCAAATAGGTGTCAATGACACCAGCACGGTCAGTATCTCTAAGCAAATCGGCAACTTTGAAGTCAATTTGTTGTGGATGGGGATTGTTTGCGGTGCACCGCTCAACAAGTCTAGCATCCAAGTCGACCCCTAATATTTTGATATTAGGTTTACAATCTTCACCCTGAGGGATATCCTTTGTTAAATCAGTGTTCTTCTTAGCTGCCTCTGTTCCAGTACCAGTAAGACGTTCATAGGCAGCCACGGTGAGATCCTGAAAAATGATATGACACAACACAATCTTAAGACATATCAGTATCTATTGGTCAGTAATAGGTGCACATTTGATATTCGCTTATATCAGATCATGAGATTGTTGTTATACCCATAGGTACAGTCCACTGGGCCTCTTCTGCCGAGTTTTGTGTAGGAAATGTATGGCTAAAGTTGGGGGAAGAGGCCCAGTGGACTATGGGTATTAGGGGAGGAACAGAAATATTGCAGAAGCGATTGAGAGAGCAATGAACCGACTTTGTAAGTCTGTTAAGGAAGGAACTGACTTTGTAAGTCTGTTAAGGAAGGAACCGACTTTAAAACTTGGTTTAAACAACACAAATAAGTGAATCCTGTAGAACATGAACCGACTTTAAAACTTGGTTTAAACAACACAAATACACGTAAGTGAATCCTGTAGAACATAAACAGACCTTATAAGTCTGTGAGGGGAAAAGAAGGTTCATACAGTACTTAACATATGACACAGTAAACATGATCAAATCGCATGAATCAATATGTAAGATGTAGACTCACAAAAGGTCTACCCAATGCCTACTCAGGCTACTGAATTTTAGCGACTGAATTGCAATAAGCCCATGCCATGGCATAGGGCTCCTTTTGTAGTAAGTATAACTGAAAAAAAAGTCACATATTTTTGACAGCCATTTACATAGGGAAGCCCACTACCGCATAGTGCCATATGTCACACGCGGACACGGACTTGCAACTTTACAAGATGAAAGTCTAAACTAAACATGCATTTGCGATGAACGGAATTTTGGGTGGCTCAAATAACCCAGGGGAATGAATGCTAGGCCAAAAATGTGGGCTCTTTTTCTTTAAAAGGGACATTTTTTTCTGCTACCACCCCAACTTGGCCCAACTATGACTGAATACATGAACGATGATCCCAAGGAACGATGATCCCAGAACGATGATCCCAGCTTTTGAGGAACCATGATCCCATCTTAACGAAATGATGGCCCCACTTTTCAAATATGGCTATATTGTGTTTGTATCTTATGGTTACGTGGACGTAAATGCTGCCCTCTCGTGAGTCATATGGTATTCAGGACTCACCAGCTGTCCTCATGGGCGACTTCAACTTTAACATACGCGACTATGAGGTCTTTACCACCACCGAAAATATGGACAATGTTGTGTGATAGATTTGATACTGAGCAGACCAATATGACTTTATAAAGTAAAAAGTTAGGAACTGAGGATTTTTTCTAGTGGCACTGGGCTGGTACAAAGCACGGTGCTAACTTCTTTTATACATGAGGACTTTTCTAACATTCATAAAGTGTATTGGCATTACCTGTATTTGTAGAATGTTGCATTAGAACTGCAGTTTAGAAAATACAACATTGGTGTTTCAGTGATCCAAAGTCGATACATTTGTGCTAGAATTTGAGCACTGCCAGGAACAGCTGGAGTTTTATCGACTTATACATAGTGATATTAAATATACAATACAAGAATGTGTTACCAATATACATTATCTTTTATTCAATGCATATTATTATGTCAGAAGATGGCAATAAACCTCTGTACAAGAATATTTGGTTTTGTCTGGCAATAAGGATACACTTAAAAATACACAGAAATAGTGTTAAAATCCCAAGGCTACTTAAGAAGGCAGTAGATATCACATCATATTTGTATTCTTCAGTAGACATACTTTACGGTCCCAATCAGTGCGTCCATACTGTTCAACCACTTCCATACCACACTCCCACCTCAAGTAACTTAGAATATCATCATCCACATTCTCTCGCCAAATCAAAGAGTCAAAATGTTTAAACGGCTCGCACTTTGATCTTTTCATACGTCGAACTGCAGTCCGATAACACTTCCATGGCTGAGGTTCAATGAGCAGATATTGTGAATGGCTCGCTAGATATGATAGAAAACTTTGTAGCCCCAGATCGCCGTGATTTAAGTGGATCCATAATGTTACACTGAAACACATTGTAAGGTCAAAACAACTTGTTTGTCCATTCTCCAAATAGGTGTCAATGACACCAGCACGGTCAGTATCTCTAAGCAAATCGGCAACTTTGAAGTCAATTTGTTGTGGATGGGGATTGTTTTCGGTGCACCGCTCAACAAGTCTAGCATCCAAGTCGACCCCTAATATTTTGATATTAGGTTTACAATCTTCACCCTGAGGGATATCCTTTGTTAAATCAGTGTTCTTCTTAGCTGCCTCTGTTCCAGTACCAGTAAGACGTTCATAGGCAGCCACGGTGAGATCCTGAAAAATGATATGACACAACACAATCTTAAGACATATCAGTATCTATTGGTCAGTAATAGGTGCACATTTGATATTCGCTTATATCAGATCATGAGATTGTTGTTATACCCATAGGTACAGTCTACTGGGCCTCTTCTGCCGAGTTTTGTGTAGGAAATGTATGGCTAAAGTTGGGGGAAGAGGCCCAGTGGACTATGGGTATTAGGGGAGGAACAGAAATATTGCAGAAGCGATTGAGAGAGCAATGAACCGACTTTGTAAGTCTGTTAAGGAAGGAACTGACTTTGTAAGTCTGTTAAGGAAGGAACCGACTTTAAAACTTGGTTTAAACAACACAAATAAGTGAATCCTGTAGAACATGAACCGACTTTAAAACTTGGTTTAAACAACACAAATACACGTAAGTGAATCCTGTAGAACATAAACAGACCTTATAAGTCTGTGAGGGGAAAAGAAGGTTCATACAGTACTTAACATATGACACAGTAAACATGATCAAATCGCATGAATCAATATGTAAGATGTAGACTCACAAAAGGTCTACCCAATGCCTACTCAGGCTACTGAATTTTAGCGACTGAATTGCAATAAGCCCATGCCATGGCATAGGGCTCCTTTTGTAGTAAGTATAACTGAAAAAAAAGTCACATATTTTTGACAGCCATTTACATAGGGAAGCCCACTACCGCATAGTGCCATATGTCACACGGGGACACGGACTTGCAACTTTACAAGATGAAAGTCTAAACTAAACATGCATTTGCGATGAACGGAATTTTGGGTGGCTCAAATAACCCAGGGGAATGAATGCTAGGCCAAAAATGTGGGCTCTTTTTCTTTAAAAGGGACATTTTTTTCTGCTACCACCCCAACTTGGCCCAACTATGACTGAATACATGAACGATGATCCCAAGGAACGATGATCCCAGAACGATGATCCCAGCTTTTGAGGAACCATGATCCCATCTTAACGAAATGATGGCCCCACTTTTCAAATATGGCTATATTGTGTTTGTATCTTATGGTTACGTGGACGTAAATGCTGC